>JAVDBV010003065.1:0-14289 GCA_032619315.1 Piper longum
GATGGGAGTTGGAGGATGTGTGTCGATTATAGGGCACTCAACAAGGCAACAATAAAAGACAAGTTTCCTATTCCTAATATTGATGAGCTTTTAGATGAATTGCATGGCACTACCTACTTTTCTAAGCTGGACATGAGGTCGGGTTATCATCAAATCTGGATGTATGGAGATGATGTCCACAAAACAGCTTTCCGGACACACCATGGACACTACGAGTTCAAGGTTATGTCATTTGGGTTATCCAACGCCCCTTCCACCTTCCAAGCCTTGATGAATGAGGTGTTTGCTCCCTATCTCAGAAAATTCATATTAGTTTTCTTTGATGATAATCTTATTTACAGCAAATGTTGGAATGAGCACCTATATCATCTTGAGTTGACATTAGTGGAGTTGTTAAGACATGAGTTATATGCTAAGAAGGAAAAGTGTTCTTTTGGGTTGAATCAAATTCAGTATTTGGGACATGTTATTTCTTCCAAAGGTGTGGGGGTGGACAAGGAAAAAATATAAGCTATTGTGAGTTGGCCGACGCCAAGATCCGTTACGAGTGTAAGAGCCTTCTTGGGTTTAGCGGGGTACTACTGAAAATTCATCAAGGACTTCGGCACTCTAGCTGCTCCATTGTCGGATTTATTGAAGAAAGATGCTTATCATTGGGACCTCTTAGCCGAACAATCCTTTCATGACCTGAAACAAGCTCTCACAAAGGCTCCGGTGCTGGTATTGACAAACTTCAAGATACCCTTTGTGATCGAGTGTGATGCAAGTGGGATGGGAATTGGGGCTGTCTTGATGCAACACAACCAGCCCATTGCATTTTTCAGCAAGAAGTTGAATGGGAGAAATCTGTTGTTGTCTACTTATGAAAGAGAGATGATGGCGTTAGTGTTGGCTATTCAAAAATGGTGACACTACTTATTGGGTCGCTCATTTGTGATCCGCACCGATCATTCCAGCGTCAAGTTCCTATGGGATCAGCAGATTCACACCACGGCTCAGCATAAATGGTTAGTAAAGCTCTTGGGGTATGACTTTGTTATTGAATACAAGCCCGGGAAGGAAAATAGAGTTGTTGATGCCTTATCTAGACAGCATGAAGGCGAATTGCTGGACATAATGGAAGACATGAACAAGCCAACATGATCGCTCTCTTGTACAGCAATTTCGGTGGTATTACCAAGTTGGTTGGAGGTAATCAAACAATCCTATACTACTAATGAGCATTTGTTGAAACTGAAACAGCAATGTATTGATAACAAGCTGTCCTCAAGTTGGGAATTGAGAGACGACCTCCTCTTCTACAAACGCCGGATCTACTTGACATCTCAAATGAATATTATACCCGTCATTTTGAAAGAGTTCCATGATGGTACTCATGAAGGGATTCAAAAGACATTGAAGCGACTTAGAGCGGTTTTCTTTTGGTCTCGGATGTACAAGGATGTAGTGAGCTATTTGCAGAAATGCGACATTTGCCAAAAGTTCAAGAGCTCAACATTAGCACCAGCTGGATTATTACAACCGCTTCCTATTCCCCAACAGATATGGACTTCTATTAGTATGGATTTCATTAGTGGGTTGCCTAAGAGTAGTGCAAAGGATGGCATATTTGTTGTGGTTGATAGGCTTTCCAAGTACAGCCATTTCCTTCCTATTGCTCACCCCTTTTCGGCTCAATCTATTGCTAAGTTGTTCTTTGATGAGATTTTCAAATTGCATGGAATGCCGGTTTCAATTGTATGTGATAGGGATCCAACCTTCACCAGCTCTTTTTGGAAGGAACTTTTCAGCTTGCAAGGGGTCGCCTTCAACTACAGCTCCGCATATCACCCTCAAACCGATGGCCAAACGGAAGCGGTAAACAAGGTGTTGGAACAATATTTGAGATGTTTTACAGCTGATAGACCTCATACTTGGGTTAAGTGGTTGCCATGGACGGAGTTTTGCTATAATACCAGCTTCCAATCTGCAATTCGAATGAGTCCTTTTGAGGCCGCGTACAATATGCAGCCACCTACCTTGTTATCATACATTTCGGGTACGGCTAGAACAACAGAGGTGGATGATGTACTCAGGACCAGAGATCAGTTGTTGAGGGAGCTGAGGGACAACTTGGCGGCAGCACAACTAAGGATGAAGCATTACCATGATCTCCAGCGTCGTGATGCTGAATTCCAGGTGGGGCAGCAGGTTTACTTGAAACTCCAGCCATACCGACAACAATCCTTGAGGACCAAGAGATCAAACAAATTAGCTGCCCACTTCTATGGCCCTTTCCCAATCACCAAGCGTATTGGCCAGGTCGCCTATGAGTTGCAGCTGCCAGCAAACTCTCAAATACACAACGTGTTCCACATCTCTCAATTGAAGGCTTCGGTAATTACAGGTGCTTACATCCATCCATCCCTCCCAGCTGCATCGCAAATGGAAAATTGATGTTTTAACTTGTTGTATCTTGTAACCTTGAGGACAAGGTTGTGTCTCATGGGGAGGGGATTTGGTATGTACAACATTAGTAGGGGTAAGGGGTATGGTTGTTGATGTCTTTTCACTAGGTTAAGGGTCTATAAAAGGGCTGTAACTGAATTCTGTTTTCATATTGTCGTGATTGAATTCAAATTGTTCTTGGAGAATTGCTCCTTTTCTTCTTCTTTTCTTTCTGGTTTCCTTGAAACCCAAGGAATCAGATTGCCATCTGATTCCTCCACCAAGTTGCAGCCATTGCAACTCCACCCTCCGCCCCTTGTAGCAGCAGGTCGACGTCCTCCTCTTGCTGGATTTGATCACCAAGGATGGCTCCATCAAAGCAGCAGTCCAGGTCTACCAAAGGCAAGGACGTGGTGGTGGAACTTGGGGAAGAAAGCCACCACAGACCGACGAGGGATAAACTCAACAACTCTCATTCACATACCGGATATTCTGAAATTATCATCGTCTGATAAATTTTTCTTAAATCATCAAGCATAACCCACGAAGAAGACTATACAAATACCAAAGTTCACATGGCTCTGAAACCACTACAATTATTGCACGAAAGCAAGCGATCTTTTCCATGTTTATGAGGAGGAGTAAAAGCAAGAATATTTTTAGCATCATTTAAGTGGAACATCTGATTACTGAGTTGGGAATTTCATTTGCCATCACGACTCTTAAGATATGAAATAGGGGAGGGGAACCATCTCTCGCAAAATACCTTGGATTCAATTTAGAAACTATGTCAGGAGAGACAGGAAAAAAAGGGTTGAGGCCAATTCTAACCAAAGTACTCGAGCCAATTGCTCAACACATATAATTGTTTAGAGATTGAAGCCCAATTTTGACTCCTTACCAAATTTGAGATTCAAATGCAGTTTTCTTGCTCTGTACTTTGGCCCGCAATTATGGAGATGATTTGAGAGGCAAATGAGGTTTAACTTGTATTCATGGGCATGACATCATATTACTTGAAAAATTAGCCCGATTGATGGTGATTAAAAGGATTTTTTAGTGATTATGTAGTTAATAATTATTTCGAGTCTCCACGTCATATACTTTGGAGATGTGAAGTCATTCCTCTACTAATATATTAATATATAACACAATTTATTATTTTCTAATCAATGTTCAAACCAAAATATGCAATATGACAGATTCTATATATGTTCGAAATTTTTAGTTATAAATTAAGTTTTTTCAAATTTAATTATATCATATATTGTTTTTATAAAATTAATAGCATAGTGCACATAGTCTTGGCTAGTGTGTGACTAAGGCTGTGAGCAGAATTCGTTTTGAATAGAAAAAAATTGATCTAATTGACCCAAAAAAGGAAATTATGGGCCGGTTCCATAAAAATTCGGTTCAATTTTTGGAATAAGTAATTCAGTGAAACTGGTGTATAGATATATTTTAGTTCAAAACCAAACTCAACCGGAACTGACTGCTCAAATCGAAATATATATGGATTAACTGTTGGGTTTGTGTTTGTGACTTTGTTTTAATTTTTTTGGGCTGGTTGGCTGTTGGGTCATGTGGGTTGAGGTCCAGCTGGAAATATAGCCTGTTAACTTCTTCTTGTTCTAATCGAACCACAAATTGCTGAACCAACCAAACTGGGTTGAGGTGTGGTGGGTTTTTCACCCTAATCGAATCAAACTAATCGAAATATTTTGATCGGTTTTCATTTGGTTTGGGATTAATTTTTGGTTCAGGTCAGTGATACAAATCATTGGTATTCAGCAATTCGGTTTGGTTGGTTCGGACTCCAAACCTAATACCCCTATGAGTGGCAAATTAAAATTTGGCAACTGGATGTTAATGTGATACAGTTGTGTACTCTTGCCAACGCTAAAGCCCAAGCTATCGTGTGTCCTTGTTATGACAACCAATCTGACTAAAAAATCGAGTAGTATAATAGATGGCAAAAAAAATCTTTATGTTAACATAAATCACGTATTGTTGATCACATTTAATTAAACTTGCTTGGACATTTAATTAAATTTAATAACTTAATAACATATAAAAATATAATGCCTAAAAAATATTATGGATTTTTACTAGCCATAACGAGCCGTACAACAAATATCATGAACCTCTTTTAATACAAAAGTTAACTAAAAAAATATAATTTTTTAATATCTTATATATCAATCATTAATCTGTTCT
Source organism: Piper longum (assembly GCA_032619315.1). NCBI lineage: Eukaryota > Viridiplantae > Streptophyta > Magnoliopsida > Piperales > Piperaceae > Piper > Piper longum. The sequence continues at coordinate 4,645 of JAVDBV010003065.1, forward strand.
ACGATTGATGCAAAATTAATTTAATAATTTTTACCCGGAGACACAGATCAAGCTCCCCATGGAGAAGCCAACGGTGGAATTCAAGGTATTGCGGCTTCATAAATTTCAAAGCTAAGTATTTTTATAGGTTCAAAAAGTTTGAAAAAAGACATGCAAAGCGGAATGGAGGAGAAAAAACATATATCCAGCATGGTTGACCACTGGCTGTGTTCTTTTGGTAGCATCGGCCACATCCTATTCAAGAACAATGATGCCCATGTCTCTATTCTCAACGAGATATATAAAAATGAACCCAAAAAGAAAGCTGGTTAAAACAAGCCCTCAACATAAATGTGATGTATATAACACAATCTTCCATGGCCTTCTTCAAATCATTGATCACAACTCCTTTAAGTGCGTCAATTGGCAGGCAAATTCCTCGGGAATGTACCCTTCATGATTCCATGTGCCACTCGCTTTGCTGCTTTATTAATGGTTCTTTGTTACTACTACTATAATGGCCATAATTTGGCAATATAATTCTGAAGAAGACATATAAACCAAACTGCAATGATCATCTAAGTGCGGATTGTTACCTACAAGCATCCCCTTATTATTAGCAATTAGGTGAGACTTCACACATTTCCATCTCAAAATGACCACATCACAATAATGAACGACATTAACACCCAAACATCTGCTTTTCTTCTCATAGAAAATAAGATTGTGAGATCATGAGGCAAAGGGTTGCTTCCTCCCTATTTAGTTCAGAAAAATTAAAAGCTTTATGCACAACATTACAATATACATGATCTTCTCTATATATGCATATAGTTTCATCTAACCCAAATTAGGGAACGTCATCTGTCTAGGTTGGAAACGCGGTGAGAGGAATAATGACATCAGATACGGCTGTCTGACGCATGGTATAAGATAGAGTGCATACGCACTCAATGGCGGAGCTCGTGCATTTGTAGAACTTCGTCTTGAATAAATGATCGTCTTTTAATAAGAGCTTACTATTGTTAATCCGAGCTAATCTCTTTGTAAACTAAGAGTGAAATATCAATTGATTAATTAGCTTGTGGAATAATTAATATTGCAGTAATTTTCCCACATGATACAATCACATCTCTTACATCTCTGCATGCTCCCTGTCAATGATCTTCAACACCAAGACAACAAACAGATCAGTTAGATCAATGTTTAATCTAATTACCTCATATATATTTAATTATAACAAGACCTAACTCAGTAGATGGGAGAAGGTTCGATTGACTTGTGCAAAGATGGAACGTATGACAGATGTATAAAATATTTTTTTCACTTTAGTCCTTTATATTATCTATTTTAATTAAAAAAATTCCTTTTGTTTGATCTCAACCGTGGTTTGGTGTCAAACCCTAATTGCATTTCTTCGAATCCATTGTTAGAAATTATTAATTAATTTTTATTTATTCAAAGTCACACCTCTCTTAAAGATAACAATCTTTTGATAAAAAGTTATCAACCAAAAGGAATTACTTGTAGATAATACCTCCTCGCTTTGTATTTATATACGTGTCCGGTTAGGAAGGTTTATACGTTTATATTCATTTATTCAATTGTTCAAATAACTTTGATGGTTCTGGTTTAACCTGCGGGAGTTGGTAATTTCTAACATAATTTTACCAAAAATAGAGGATTATTTTTCTGCTGCATATACGAGGAAAGCAATTTCGTGTTACTTTATCTATTGTGATTAAATACATTTAATCTTCATTCATTTTATATTATATTTTCCCACAAGACCTTGTAAATTATTCTCGCATCCAATATCTATGAAGGTAGAGGTGGTATGCTTATATAAATGATCAACTTGGTACATCACTTTTGAATGAATAACTTAAGCACATCTATTTGTAGTTGAGTTGAATTATTATACATGGTATCAGAGAGCTGGCTTGGGGCTGGTGGGTTAGATTAGATGAGATGTAGCCTAAACTTGTGGACCAAGAAATTAGGTAAATTTTAATAACAAAATTGCCTAAAATAGGTGTATAATGAGATCTCTGGAATTAGTGCAACATCTAATATTTATCAGGATGATTGCATTATCACATGAATAAAATAGCTGATGGCAACATAGGCGAGTGAGGGGCTCACATTTGAGCGGTGGCCTATAATACACATAACCATTAAGAAAAGACTTCAGACACATGCTTACCCCAGATTTATTGCGGTAATTTTGGCTATTTTCATAGTGATCAAATTAACTGAATATTGTAACAGTAAAAAAAATACATAGCAGCCGAATTAAAACATATGTATGTGTAGTTTTAGGGGGGGGGGGGGGACTTACATATATGTGTAGGTAAAAGAAAAAAGAATTGGGTGTTGAAGAAAACGTAGAGCTTTCTAGGAATAGTTGTGTCACATGTTTATTTGTTGGGCAGTCTAAACAGCAAAGTAACGGATTGAGCAGCCTTAAAGTTTAAGCGACAGGCCTCTTGATATGCACAACAAGTTGTACACTTGCACCATACGAACCCCAAACCCCGTCCGGCCATAAAACTAAGTTAGTATAAGGCCGACACTCATAAATCAATGGATCACCTGTCTTTACTTTACATTACTTGATAATTATTCTCTCTCCATACCAGCTTTAGTGAAGCTTGAAAGCAATTATATTGTTTTAGTGGAAACGTGTCATGGAATCCCAAAACTAGGATTCCTGGATGGATGGTCCCTAAATGAGACACTAATTATACAAATTTTATTAGTTTGATTTCAAGGTGGTTGATTAGCTTATTCATAAATAATCGTTGCTGGTATTTTATTTTCATAAGATCATAAAGTAAATTCTGTTCCTAGGCACTTCCATGCATTTTTTTAAAGATTGTTTTTTAAAATATAGAGAATTTTGAGAAATATTTTAGTAATTCCGATACCGCAAGGTCTTAACCTATGTATATTACTCTTCGGAAGATTTTTTAGAAACAATACACATTGAGTCGTATTTATAATATGATCCATTCTAGTTTGCTGTCAATGACAGAGTTAGTTTAGAGTGAGTTAATCTGAGAACAAAAGGCTCCTGGAGCTTTTAATTATAACATTTTTCGATATTTTTCTATCGCAAAGTGATTAATTAAGTAGTTCAAGGAATTAGCAGCCCTAGAAGTAGCTAAGTAATGTATTAGTAAAAGCGCCTAGGGTCTAGACGGAATGATAGAATACAATTAAGTGGGCCCGGCACCCAATTGAGTGATGTGATTGGTGGACTTGCGGTTGGATACAGACACTCATAGCGTGGGCCCGCAGTGCAGCCAAGCGGAAAACGTAACGGGGCGTCTGAACGTGGTGGAGGGGAGGGAATGATGAGGGTTCCGTTCGGTATCATTCCCAAGTGGGCCCATCTCTCCCACCAGGCTTTTACTCATTGACTGTAAATGCAAATAAAAAGGAAAAAAAGGACCAGAAGCGGCCATTGGATCACGTGCGAAGCTTTTGCTTCACTTTTTTGTTCACTTTTTTTTACTTATTTAAATTTAATATAAGAAATGATATGCCAAGAACTTGAGAAATTAAAAAAAAAAATTAACTTGAAAACTTTAAAATCCCATTTTCAAAAGTTTTAAGTTTGTGTCGTCAAAATATCAAGCCACAAATACCCTTTTAAATGTACAAACAATATCATCGTTGAATCTTATCTATTGCTCTAAAAATATATTTCTAGAGTTCTCAAATTCGTATCCTGTCATTTCTCCCATCTAATGTAATAGAATATAAGGAAGTAAGAACATTGCTCTATTTTTTGCGTAATTAAATAATTACTACCAATGTCCTACGGATTGGTGCTAAGTATTGTAAAAAATGGTCACTGATTAACTCTATAATGACATTTTGTTCACTATTTTTATGGAGCCTAGGTTTGCCGCCCAATTGCTCGTATAATTAATAATGTGATACTGCTATTCAGTAAAAGTTTTAACCTCCTCGTTGGCTTTGTGGCTTCCCTCATTGATGGCACTAAGCACAAGATACTGAATTGGAAATTAGGAACAGCAATTTGGATTTAATTCAAAAAATAAATGATCTAATCGCTAAAGGCATAGGAAGTGTATAAGAGCTAAAATGTACCCATATTCTTTATAAGCACAAGAAACATCATCTTAATTAGTAGTGCAGAAAATTAAATAATAGTAGAAGCTGTTAGTGAAATTTTGTTGGTTAATATGTTAAGTCAAGTATCATGTGGAGCATGCGTAAGCACTTTTTTTTAAAAAAAACTTACATGTGGGCAAATTAGAAACAAAAACTCAAAATGGTATTTATCTGTTGCTTCTTGTGAGATTCAAAATTTTCAACTTCCCACAATAATATCGTATTTATTTATTAGTTCTTATGAGATTTGAATTTCATGTCTTCCACTGTATCATTGTATCTAAATTACTTTATTTAAAAATTTAGCTTTAATATTTGGCCAAATGTAAATTATTGTATAATAATCTCCAAGTTAATCTCATATGATAAGATTTAGTATATTAGTGAGAATATGTCTATTAATCTTCAATTTGGGTAACCATAATTTCAAGATAATCTAGTCCTATCAATTTACACTTGGGATTGGTTATTATGCTTAATATCATACTCAATTCAAAATCATATTGAACGGTGTGTTAGACTAAGAGATGAGTTAAATAGGACATGAGTTACGCCGCTATTAACGGGCCAAATGTAAGAATCCTGACAATGAAATTTTTCAATATGAGTAGATTTTAATCACTTATTAATTTTAGTCTCACATCCAAAAATTCTTGGGGTGAGATTCAATACATTTGTAGGCACATTAAATTTTAATTTTGTTAACCACTATTAAAGATGATTTAGGTTCATTAATTTTCATTTGGGCTTGGTTAGTATATCTGATATTAAAGCCAATTTGAAATCATATTGGATAGTGACAGGACTAGTACATATACTAAGCTGCTAACAACACAAGTGTAAGAATTAAAAGGATAATTTTTTATAAGGTAGGTGAATTGTAATAATTTTTAACTTAGTTACACATCTAATGGATCTTGGGATAAGATCTAATATAGTAGAGAAGATGTGCCTATTAATCTTTAATTTTGTTTACCATTATTGAAAAGATGATTTATACTCATTAATATATATATATATATATATATATATATATATTGGAAGAATTGTTATAGTGAGTTGATCCGGGACCATATTGAATTGTAGGTTAGGCTATGGCATAGGATACGCCATTGGCCATGAGCCAAGTAAGAAGTGGACAAGGCTGCTAATTACCTGCCAAATATAAAAATTTTAAAGACGAAATTTTTAAGGAAAATTGGTTGTAATAACTTTGAACTTAGATTTACATTAAATACTTATTAGGATAAGATTTAGTATATTAATAAGGATGTGTCTATTGATTTTTAATTTAATTAATCATTTTTTAAGAGATAATGTAAGCCTATTAATTAATACTAGGGTAGAGTCGTTACATATTATAAGCTTAAATAATCTTTTCAAAATAATTAATCTAATTTGAGAATTTATAATCCATTTCTATTAATATATCAGATCTTATTTTATTTAGTATTGTATATAAACAATTAATTTTAAAGATCTTATATTAATCTAATCGGTTTTGAGAGGGGAAAGTATAATCTAGGATTTTAAATTGGTGCACTTAAGCTCCAAACAAAAAGAAGACCTAAAACGTGGGATTAGTACTACTGGGAACCTGGCTAGGGGTGGTTCTAATCTTAGGGGCCAAACTCACACAAAGTGGGAAAAGAGGGCAATTGATCCCACAGAATTAGGGACCATGGGACAACATCCCACGCCGGACACTGAGCCGCCACGTACAAGTGGGCCATCATGTCACCCGGGCCCACGCTCGTCGTGGCCCGTCTGCCCCACATCCGCTCGGTCTTGGAGAGAAGTCACCATCTTCGGCGGTCTGGTCGGTGGTGGAGTGGGACCCACATGGTTGACAGCGACAGTTTGGGAGCTTATTTTTTTTGTCAGACCCAGCCAACGACTGTCCCCGCACATTCAGTCCGCGGGCCCCGCTTTGGAATTAGCTAGCATCAAATTAAAGCCTTAGAGAACAAATGTTTAGCATGGGATTAGCAGTAACTAGTATTGGAGACGGTAATTACTTATGCTTGGCACGTTACGTCATGGAAAACTTACAAATATTTACTCCGTTAATTTTAAAAAGAATATTTTTTCAAGATAAATTAATCATTGATTTGTGGAATATTAGATTATGGTTTTTATATAGCAAAAGTAGTCGAGGAAGAATTTAGTTTTGGCCATCCATGATTATATGGACAACCTAAATTAATTCCACAATTTTTAAAATTTAAACGAAAAATTGAGGTTCAAATATATATGAGTCATATGGATTGATGAAATGAGTAACACTTCTAAGGTCACCATAGTCTACCCTATATTATGTACACTAAGCAAGATGTGATATCATGTGCGACCTATATCAGATAAATTTTAATTTTATATATAATTTTTTGTTGAATAATGAAATAAATTATAATAATTTAATATCTTAGATATACATTGTAATTGGCTTTAAAGATAAATCCTTTTTAAATAAATAAATGAATTATAATTATTTAAAAATTTATTATATTTTTAAGACAATTAGACAAATTCTTATTTGTAAGATGTTATATGTTGAGATTAAGGTCAGCGAGATTTGCCTGTCTGTGCAGAAAGTATTTTTATTGTATTTTTTTAAAAAAAGTATATTTTGATTGGCTAGTTCTCCTACTTTTATCACGATTGAATTTTCATTTTATTAATAAAAGTATATTTGTCTAACACTTTTGTATTATGCATAGATCTTTGAGGTTTACATATATTTTGAATGGTTAAATAGTGCTCTCCTAAAAGACACAAAGCACTAGAAAACTAATATTTATATATTGATTTTTAATTTGATCATCTCCCTTAACAAATTGATTACAAACAATGACTCTAAAAAAGCCATAGATAATATTGACTTTATCTTAGCAAATAAATTTAAGACATTATCCTCAATTTGACTGTTAATTTTAGTTTTTTCCTAATATTAGTTTTAGCTCCAATATTATTACACTAGGGGTTACTATGTATTCTCCCCATTGCTAAAAGTAGAATGATTACGAATTCAAATGCTCAAGGAGAATATTCAATATTTATTTTTTGCCATCTAAAATAGGTGCTTTGATGGATTGTTAAAAAAAAACCCAGTAAAATACAAGAGCAAATATTAAGAGAATAAATATGAGGGACTGTAGCAAATAATACCTAAGAAATGAAACGGATACAGGCATTTTCAATTTTTTATTGAAATATATAGAAGCTAAATCTATAAGGATGAAATATATGCACATAAAACCTCATCATTTACACCAATTCGCATTCCTCCTTTTCATCGTTGTCAAAGAAGAAATGATTAATTTTCTTTCTTCATGTTTCATTTTTTTTTCTTTTTTTGTATATTATTAAATCAGTGAACTTGAAGTAGTAACCATATATAACACTAGCTAGGGAGGACATATATAAAAGAGAAGAGAACGGGGTCGGGGGAAGAAATTGAGTGGTTGGCCCGTTACCGTTGAGGGGATATCAATCTCCACTGTCACCGGAGAAGCTAGCTCCTACCAGCCGGCCATCCGGAGACGATCTCTGCCGCAGTCCTTTTCAGTGACCGGTGCTGAGCTTGGCAGTTGATAATCATCCCCACTACACCACGCACACGCATACCCTCTCTCTCTCTCTCTCTCTCTCTCTCTCGGACCTTGTGGGTGGCAGCTCTTTTTTTGTATGTGCATCGAAATCTTCCTTTCTTTCTGTGCCGGAAGCTTTGACTGCAATCAATCAATTGGTAAGGGAAGTGATGTTGATGGAGACGGAGATGCGTGAATGACAGGAGCCTCTCTGCATTTTTGCAGTATTAAACCAAAACCCATTCTCCTTTCTTCATCTCTTTCAATACCCATTTGCCATCTTGACACCTAGCTCTTACCTTTTTCGTTGATCCCTTCTCCTCTCTCTGGGTTGATCTCCATACACTTGCTAGGGGGTCTGTCTCTCATGACTAGCTACGGATAACTTGTTTATGTTTGCTTTTCTTAGATATATATATATATCTTGTTTGTTGATGGTCTTCATGGTTTTGATATTGGTATTCTTTGTTGGTGATATGTAGGGAGAAGGCGAGGAAGATTGGTGAGCTGAAGCTGATCCGAGGTATTAATCGATCTTTCAATATATGAGCTTTGGTTGTGAAGCTTTTTCTTTCTTTTTAATGTGGGCAACGATCTAGATATATCAGCGTCCTCATCTTATATGATCAAAATATCATTCCATGTTACGATCGATCGGAGTTCCTATTGGTTCCTTGTCTGGCCTTCTTCGAATTGGTATTTCCATTGCTAAAATCTTGTTTTCTTGTAGATAAAAGATCGTAGGGTACGAGATAGCCAAACTGTTTTGCTTTATCAATCTGATCATCTTGTTGATCTTTTTGGCGCCTATCATCAAACGAAGATAACAGGGTATTTCTTTTTGATTTTTTTTTTGAGAAAATGAGGTGGTTTATAGTATTTGTATAACTAATTAAAAGTCTGCAAGGTACCAGATCCGTGCTTGCATTGATATATATGTAAGGATATTTATATAATATATACTAAGCAAGGAAATAATTGCTGACAGAAGTACTTATTTATATTTTTAATTATTATTCTTTCAATTAACTTTTAAGTAAATATGCATCTTTTTAATTGTACACTTCATTTTTCCCTATAATCAATCATATATTAGTTTTAGCAACATAAAAAATATCAAACACTTTCATCTAAAACAAACAATAACGCACCTTATACGGTTTGATTTTGAGGCCCGGAATACACTAACAGACAGCAGACAGTAGTGTTTGATAGGGAAAATATGTCTCCTAGGTCTTTAGTGCAAATAAACAAGTCTTTATATATATATATATATATATATGGCATCTTTATTTCCTCATAGTGACAATGAGTCTGCTAGTTTAATAGCTAATTAATATGTAATGTTACAATGCATGTGCTTACCAAGTGGTCGGGTGACAAATATAATGATTGATGGTTGATATAGGAGGGTTCATACTGTAACAATTTCTTACTCATGTCTGTCTTAAGATAGCTCACATTAGTTGAAACAGAAGCACGCGCAGAATATAATACTTGAAGCATGGACTGCCATTTTGATCAGATCAGTTGTAATTAGTGAAAATTAATCAAGCAGGTAATTAAATGCCATGTATTAATGTAGAGTATCAGACGCATATTTACGGACATTAATAAGGTTACTCGCAGCTTTGGAGACAATGTGTAGAGTACATAATTTGATAGTTATGATGATGCTGGAGGGAAGATTGACTTAAATTAAAATTGAAATTCTTAGTCATAAAACGCATTGTATTACATAGATAATTACTATACAGAGTTACATTTTTTTTGGTCTGTGAAGCTAAATTAAACCACTTACATGTTTAAGGAAAATGCAGTTTTGTAACTTATTTTTTGTCTCTCAACGGGAAAGAAATTTCCAGAAATTTCGTGGTTGATTGACCGGTACTAAAAAAATAGGAAATTTTTTTATGAACTTATATACGCA
>JAVDBV010003066.1:0-12706 GCA_032619315.1 Piper longum
GGGGGACGGGGCGGGGTAGGGCCGACAGGGGGAGTCTGGGCAGGGCGAGCCGACAAGAGGAATCCAGTCGTGGCGAGGCCAATAGGGGGAGGCAGGGTAGGGATAACGGGGGTAAACTAGTAAATAATAAAAATAATATTTTTATAATTAAAAATTTAACTAGATTTTCAGTCGAGTCAAAAATAATAATTAATTAAAATAATTTAATTTTTTTAAAAAAATATTAAAAAATATTATAAAATATAATATATATAATAATATTAAAATAACATATTTTATATATTTATGTGTCCAAATCGATTCTGATTTCTACCGATGTCAAAAACCTATTCTGATTCTAATTTTTACGTCTATGCCACGAACACCCGCGCATACAGGCGAGCTTTTTGAAGGGTCAAGAGAGAATTGTCGGATTCAATTGGTTCTCCAAAGTCCGACCAAAGAAGGGAAGCAGGGAGCATCCTTCTTCGCCGGTCGACAATGGAGCGTCCGAACTCTGGCAAGAAGTCGACGCAGATATCCCTTGAGCAGTTCATCTCCCTCACCGCACCCCTCTTGGACTTGGAAAAGGTTTTCTCTTTCCCTCAATTTTGTTGCTGTTTTTTTTTTTTTTCTTTTCTTTTCGTCTCCACTTTTGATGACGGTCGATACATCAAATGATGCGGTTTGAAAGCTATGGTCTTTTTCTTTGTGGTAAGGAAGGGAGCTGGGCCTCTCAGAGACGGGGTTGCCAACGCAATGGAAGCTTAATGTATGAATGATGGTTTTTTAGTATTGAAACTGTTTTAAGGGAGGTGTGAGTTTTGTTTTATCTGATTGTATTGACATGTTGATGTATATCTGTTTGTGTTTTTCAATAGGAAGCCGAAATTGAAGCTTCTGTTCACTCAGCCGCATCCAAAGACTTAAACTTGGCTCAGAAGAAGGGCTCTGTTGTCTTAAACTTGAAATGCAGCGATGTTCAGGTATTGAGAACTTCCCTCTCTAATAAATTTCTTTCTTATGGGAGTTATTCAGCTTCTAGCCATATTTGTTTTACTCTGGATTTTTGTTGTTGTTGTTGCTTTGGTCTTAGACAGGGCTGATGGGCAAAGCTCTTCTTGAGTTCCAGTCTACTAAAGGAGATGTTCTTCCTGCACACAAGGTATGAAATTTTACCTGTATTGTTCAGAATGTCTTAAGTACTCATTCACTTTGTGTTATCTAGAATCTTCATTTACTAAAATGCGTGCTATCTTCGATTTTTAAAATCAAATGGCTGATCTTCTATTGACTTATTTTCAGTTTGGCTTGCATGATGTTGTCGTACTTAAACCAAATAGAGCTGACTCAAGCTCTGCATCTCTTGGGCAAGGTGTAGTTTATCGGCAAAAGGTGAGCTGTTCTTTTGTGATTTATATTTTAGTTCAGGATGTCCTTTCACCCAATATGGGTTATCAAAAGTTATATTCCTGTTGTGTATTTGATTTGGATCTCCTAGAACAGGATTCTTCCATAACCGTTGCATTTGATGATATTCCTGAAGATGGCTTTAATGCTCCTTTGTGTCTTGAAAAGGTTGCCAATGAGGTATACATAATAATGATGTTATTTAAGTCGAAAAGAGGCTACTTATTGTGGTGTTAATATTGTCAGTTTGTGTGAAAATAGTTTATTTATGTCATATTATTTACTGATTTGTTTTTGGTAAGTCAACTTTAGGTAACATACAGAAGAATGAAAGATGCATTGATAGAACTGAGCAAGGGTGTTCATAAAGGACCAGCCACTGATTTGGTTCCTGTCTTATTTGGAGAGAGACAACCAAATGCATGGAGCAAATCAGTTTCATTTTCTCCATTTAACAAGAACCTTGATCATTCGCAGGTATTTTATTAGATTTTCGACTCTAATGTGTACATCATCTTAACCACACCTCGTACATGATATTGATGTTTTTTAACTGTAGAAAGATGCCATTTCAAAGGCCCTGATTTCACGGGATGTGTTTTTGCTGCATGGACCTCCCGGAACAGGGAAGACAACGACTGTTCTTGAAATTATTCTACAAGAAGTGAAACGGAGATCAAAGGTTCTTGCATGCGCAGCTTCAAACATTGCTGTTGATAACATTGTGGAAAGATTGTTCCCTTACAGGCACTTCCACATCTAAATGCTGCTTGTTTAATTGAAATTAATGTAGCACTTGATTAAAATTTTCTATGTAAGAAATGTGAATTCAAAAGTTGGAACAAGCAAGGAGGTCCTGGATTTGATAAGGTGGATGATGGTCTATGCCATCATGATGAACTGTTTTTATGGATGATTGTTTATTTATCTCCCTTATTGTTAGGGTGAAACTTGTGAGATTGGGGCACCCTGCACGACTACTTCCTCAAGTATTGGATAGTGCACTTGATGCGCAAGTAAGTTTTCTTTAGTTTAATTTTCCTGTATATTAACTCAATTTTTTATTTGTTGTGAGTCAGCTCCCATCACCTCTGCTTTTATTTATAGGTGTTACAAGCAGACAATAGCTCTCTAGCAAATGACATCCACAAGGAAATGAAGGTGATTTAGCCTACAATCTTCGAATTATGTGAATGATGATTGGTATTTGGTCGTGAGAACTTTGACCTTGTCTGATGCTGTAGAAGTTTTGACTAATAGGTTTTGAATGGAAAACTACTAAAAACTAAAGATAAGAATGCTAAAAGGGACATCAGGAGAGAACTAAGAACCCTTGCAAAAGAGGAGAGGAAGCGGCAGCAGCTTGCTGTGGCAGATGTGATCAAGAATTCTGATGTAGTGTTGACGACATTGACTGGTGCATCTTCCCGTAAGTTGGAGAATGCTACGTTTGACTTGGTTATAATTGATGAAGCTGCTCAATCACTTGAAGTAGCATGTTGGATTGCTTTGCTGAAGGTACTCCTGTTGCTTAATTACTTCTAGCAGAATGCAGATGTTGTTTATGTTTGAAGCAGTGCTTAATGTTATTTGTTGTTTGGGTTATCTTTGTAGCAAATCCAATGAAGTTCAATGTAATGTGTTCTCATTTTTCATTTGTTCCCACACTAAATAGGGATCAAGATGTATTCTCTCTGGTGACCACCTTCAACTTCCCCCGACTATACAGAGTGTGGAGGCTGAAAAGAAGGGTTTAGGCAAAACACTGTTTCAGCGCCTTACTGAGTTACATGGGGAGAAGATTACAGCCATGCTCACTGTCCAATATCGGATGCATGAACTAATAATGGCATGGTCCTCCCACGAGTTATATGATTGTAAGGTATGATTCACGGTCAACTGGAATGTTCCTATATCTTTGTATCACAATTTTGAAGATTAACCATATCTGGTTTGTCATTTTATTTTTAAAATAAAGGACATCAAGGTTTTATAATGCCACAGATGTATTTTACCATTATCATTGATAATTTGCATTGTTTTCTTAACTACAAATTGTAAGTTGAGTGGCCACAATCAGGCAGTGACCTCCATCATTAAGTCTGGGTTATGTGAAGAACTTTAATTTTTCATCTATTACCATCTTGGATTCCTTGGGTCATGAAACTTTATGATTGAAGTGGATTTACTTGTTGACACCCTGTTGCACAGATTATGGCATACGCTAGTGTTGCTGGCCATAAGCTTTATGATCTTGAAAATGTGAGGCGATCACCTTCAACACTTCTACTCGTTGATACTGCAGGGTATAGCTTTCTTATTTTTAAGATCTACGCGTAGGATTTCTTGCATCAATTTTCTTCTGCTGTATCCATCTTTTGCATAATAGTAATATATAGTCTTTAATTTGTCATAGGTGTGACATGGAAGAAAAGGACGAGGAAGACAGTTCAATGAATGAGGGTGAAGCTGCAGTTGCACTTTCTCATGCTAACAGACTCGTTGAAAGTGGAGTGAGCTCTTCTGACATTGGCGTTATAACTCCCTATGCAGCACAGGTTTGAATATCTCTTCAGCGTTCTGGTTTTATAAGGGCAGAAGGTGCATCTTATATGTAGCATTTCCTTATCACAGTTTCGACTGCTGAGTCAGATTCCTGTAGACAAATTAAGTTATCAAATGGTTGAATTTAAATTTCCTAAGGTTTATCCTAACTGTTGAGCATTGTCGCATTTATTCAGTAAAAAGTGGGTTGGACATCCCTTTTTTGTTAAAATTTTCTTGATTATTTGGTCATTATGGGATATTAGATATTGTATGCACTGAATCACTGATATTTTTTGTTTGTCTCTAACTGAATATTAAAAACTGTTATGACTTTGGAGTGATGTCAGCGAGTTTTCAGCTAGAAAGACAGTGATGATAAGAAAAATTGGATCAACCTAGGATGGGTCTTAAGAAAAATTGCGTCCTGGTGGATGCATGGGGTGCTTAAGCTTAGAGAATCCTGCACCATTAAATTGTAAATTGACTGGATAAAAGGATCCCGCTAGGTAATATTGGCCCTTGATATTGGATCTCAATTTTTTAGCTGTTCCATTGCCATATCCCAGAGCAACCTATAGTCGGTAGAAACCTAAAAATTATTAGGCTGGTTAGGAGCAAAAGAAGTTATGGTCTTCACTTCTTATATATGTATTTGTAGGTTGTTCTACTGAAAACGCTTAAAAGCAAGAATGACAAGCTAAAGGATATGGAGATTTCTACTGTTGATGGTTTCCAAGGCCGGGAAAAAGAAGCTATAATTATTTCAATGGTTAGGTCTAATTTAAAAAAAGAGGTATTGATGATAATGATTTTCTTTTCATATTTAATCTTCCATATAAGAGGTGGTGGTTGATGTCACCAAAAAATAAATTGCATGGGCTAAGTATGGTGTCTCATTTTTGTTGTTACTTCTCTTTCAGATTGGTTTTCTAAGTGATCGAAACAGAAACTGTGACTCATGATGGTTTTTTGAAGCGAATGGTGGAGTACTTTGAAGAGCATGGAGAGTATCTAAGTGCATCAGAGTATGAAAATGAATGAACTGCAAGTCTTTTTTGTTTTATTTCACCAACGGAAAAAGAAATCACTTCTTTCTGACTACAACAAAAATACGGTTTGTGTCTCTCCCTCAACATCTATTAATCCTTTCTGATGTGTGCTATTGGGTTTTCGCTTAAAATATTAACCGAAGCAGATATCTCTTTTTTAAAGCCTGATGAATCAACATCAGAGATGGAGTTGCCACGTATTGACCTTGATACTGGTGCAAAACTGCAAAAATCATGAAACTTGTGAGTTATGTTTTCATTGTCAAAAGGGATGCATAATTCTATAAGTTCAATGAAAGAATATATCAACAAATCAGCGTCTTATTAATGGACTAAATCCCTGACAATGAAGGAGCCCTCTTCTGCCATTTTCCAAACTGTGTATTCTGATATGAACTAGTAGCTGCTTACATGAAGTATAAGAACCTTGTAGTTCACTCTGATGTAATCTAATCTACTTGATTGCCTGTGGCATCATACACATGATTGAAGCACAATGCATGAATTTGTTATGTCAAAATCATCCAAGAATGGACATCAAGTCTGAGATCTAACAGTATTAACTTTCAAAGATCCCATATGGAAGAAGGAAAGCTCATTTCCTCGTGTATGTCGTCGAGTTCAAATATAGGACTCTCATCATGGTTTATTAGCCCTTGCATGTCCAGGAATGAATCCCAGTTGAATGTAGCTTCCTCGAACCCGATAGTATCTGATATTGGCTCTTGTTTATCCTTTGAAGGTTCTGGCAATGAAGATTTTTGGGCACTACTGCCGTGGTTACTTTCTTCTTTAAGCATGCCCAACTGCTCAAGGAATTCTTTAAGATCAATCTGAGGCCTCTCACAACTTGTGAAAATTTGAGGCTCCCCACAGCTTACTGGCAAATCACCTTCTCTTTCAACAACTGGCATTGCGTTTCCATTGTTGCTGCCTTTATCATCCTTTCCGGAGAACTCGGGTATTGATTCACGATTAGAAGAGGAAGGTATAGCTGAAGCTGAAGTACAAGACCCGCTGAAACTGCCATTGTTCTTGAGCTCCTGAAGTTTCTGATGAATAACATGGACGTTGTGTTGTCCATTCAAATTTAGCAGACCACAAGAAGGGAACATAGACATGAAATTCTTTGAGGGGAACCATTTGAACTTCGGAGGCTTGTTCTGAGAAGTATAGCTGCATTGCAGGTGTGGTAAATTGAGGTAAGCATTGGGGCCATACAATCGCCGGGCTGCTTCGTCGTAAGCCATTGCTGCTTCTTCAGCAGTGTTGAAGGAACCCAACCAGAGCCTTGTTCTCTTCTTAGGTTCCCTTATCTCTGCCACCCATTTGCCCCAAGTCCTCTGACGGACTCCTCTGTAGTCGCACGAAGCATTCTGAGGGCCGCCTTTTCCTCTTGTCGGGCCTTTCTTCCAAGGCTTCAATGGTAGTTTTCTACCGTTCTCCATGGGAGCTGTGGGAGAGGTTGAAGGAGGGTGAAGTAGAAGCAACGGTAGGGGGTGGATGTTGGGTGTTGCGAAGGCAAGGGACTAGAAGATAGTGGACGCATAATATGTAGTGAAGCGAGCAAGTTCAAGAGCATGCAGTTCAGTGGTTAAATGTTGTCACGGTTGTGGTTTTCTATTTGAAGCGCATGTGACCGTTCGATACTGTCAATATTTCCAAGCCCGTTTCATGATTTTTCTACCTTTGCTAGTGATGCTTGTGTTAGTGGTATTTGTTTTGTTAAGCAAGGGCTGTTCTCATAAATGGGCAGAACATGTTCAATCGTCGTTTGTCTTTGTAAAGTTTCATGTACGTAGGCTTCTCATGATTGTAGGAGCCGACGAGTAGCAAAACATATTTATGTTAGAACAACCCACATGCTAGTTTTATGTTTCGCTGCTGCTTTCGGGACATCCAAGTACATGTCTAGTCAATAGTGAAAAAGCGTTAGCTAGGACGAAGGTTTATCATGTATGCAAAGTCTTCGCTTTTTGAGGTGGGGAGGAAGAATGACACAGTGGAAAGTTTAATTGGGATGATTTGAGACAACCTGGTTGAGGTTTTGACATGGCAATGCTAAGTGCTAGGAGAGAAGGAATGGATGTATCATGTATGAGTTGAGTGAGGCATTGAAGAAGCCACCTCGTAGCATTTTCATTTTCACGAGTCCGAAATTCACATGTTTTGCTGCCAAGCTCAGCCTGATTCTCGAGGCACCCCCTTTCACCTTTATCCCATGCTTCCTTCTTCCCCTCCCTTATCTATCTCTCATGAACATCATCTCTTACCTTGGCCCCGTTTCAAAGTTTTCATGTGTTCGGAGGCCGGTTATGCATACGTGCGGCTTCACGAAACGAAAATCTTCCCGCCGGATTAAGTGATCACAGCACCAAGACTGTCAGCAACGGCTCTTATGTAATAATCTCTCATTTCTTTTATTTCTTTTGGATTTGACGATTCACATACTCATGAACAACTGCGAACACAGGTATAATAGCTGCAAACGTCAACGAGAAGGATTTGTGAAAGAACGAAGTTTTCCTCACCACTAGCAACTGTTATATATATATATATATATAGAACTAGCTACAGGAAAACACCATAGATTAATCAAATACAGTTTTGATAGCATTATATTTTGTTGAAAAATCCCAACAGACCGTTCTCATTATTCCTCCTCAATCAATGTTCATTGAACAGCAGTATGAAACATAATTTCGTATTGCTCATGAAATCAACACATTTGCCTGTTATTTACATCCAATGATATCTTCAATAAATAAATCAATCAGCTAAATAAATAATAACTATCGAACAAATAAAACAAGGCAGTTGCCAACAGAAATTAAGATGAGTGTTTTCTGTTAAAGCAATGTGTGTGTGTGTGTTTTCACATCAAAGAAGTTGCCAATCATCGTCCACGGGATTCGTAGCAGAATCACTCTTGTCTTCAACAATAAAACCATCCAAACCGCTCGGATCACTGTGTGTGGCAACTGGCCTTGCTAGATTGTGAGTCTGGACTACCGTGAAAAGCGGGGCTCCATTTGATTTTTCAGCAAGATTTGACGCCCGGCAGAAAAAATCATCAAAGTCATCTACACATTATTAGCAAATAAATAAGAAAAATCTAAATTATGAACCCAACAATTAAACACATGATATGTTCCAAGCTGTTCAAGCACCTTTGTCTCTGCAGTAAAATCCAATTGCTAAAGATGGATCAAGTGTTTCAAGCAGCATATGTCTCACAACGCTGAAAACATGTCACACCAATTCTCAGCAATTAAATAAATCTAATGCCAGAAAAGTTTATAAAACAGCTGACTTACTTGCAGTGATAAGATGAAGTATCCGCTTCCATATTTTCTTTTGAAATATTAACAGCCTAAGCACAAAAACATGTTCACTTTATAAAAGACAACTTCAAAGGAGATAGCACAAAGATTTAAGTATCCAAACAGCAATCTTTATATCCAAGCGATGTATTCTTCATCTTTACTTCCAATCATCTCAATGAACCCTGTCCAATAATAAGACCGTGACCAGGAAAAAACAGATTTATACAATAATGGTAATACGGATTACTCTGCCTAAAAAGGAATGGTAAAGTTGACATGTGAATCTCTAATTACTACTTTCCTCAGACTTCAACAAAGAATCATAACAGTGGTTAGACTTTTGTTATTATTAATTTTTTTAACTTTCAACTGCTTAAAATAACGAAAGCGTAATTCTCACAAAATTTTCATCAAGACCAAGTAAATTTAGAGCTTAAATTCTTTGACACAACTCCAAAATGATGTATTAAGTTGAACATATAATTACGCATACACCTGTTCGCTTTCACTTGCTCTATTGACAAGCAAATATGCTTCACAAGAGAAAAGGGCAAAAGGTTCATAGAACTACGATACCAGCTGAACTTCATGAGGGTCTAGATAAAGTGCTTTCTCATCTTGAACACCAACAATGTAAGTTGAGGCCCCTGGTCTCCCACCCAAGATACCAAGGCTCTGCGGGAAGGTAAAAGTTTCCCAAAGTAGTGGTATGTACCTGAAAGATATGCACGAGTAACAACAGAAGCATAAGAACTTCTTATGACCAAAGCTTGATTAAAATCACTATCGACTGCTGTATAACTAAGATTGGCGTCCGAAATAAGAGGAAAATGCCATTTGAGATATTGGTCATATTGGGTTGTAAGATAACTTCAGTATTTGTTCCATCGAAACAGAAGCTTAAATAGTTGACATACTTTGGCTTACTCGTTATGTTTACTTGATTATAGTCCGAAAGACAAGGTGATTGCCAGACAAAGAAAACAGACTTCAATCTTCAAGGAGTGAAGTAGATGAAAGAAGCTCACTTGCAGACATATTTACCTGGTGTTAATTTTGTCAAGTCCAAGAACCAATGGAACTAATAGAAGCATGGGTGCCCAAGAAGGTGAATCATTGCCAAAACCAGAACACAGCTTGGCAGCGTCTTCAAGGCAAAGAAGAGGGGCACCTCCTCGTTCTCCATCTTCATCACCAGATACAACATACACAACCATCGACAAGGGTGTCTGTTTCCTATCAATGTCAGCCTCTTCATTGTTTGCACGAGCAATTGTTTCCCATGATCTACACATGGCATACGGACCAACCCAAGAGCCTGCTGCAAGGCCATAAGCCTTTCCTGCTTGAAGGAGATTGTGTATGGAAAAGGCACATTCCTCAGAGTCGCCAAAAAGATGCAATGTATCAATGTAATTTCTATCATAAGGCTGCATGAACAAGAAATAATTTGAGAAAACATACCCAATGCTATAATCTCCCAGCTTTATACTATAACAATAAGAAAAGGACTGGCCAGTTGCCACTCATAACATAGGACAATCTCACCTTTTCCTCTGGTTTTCTCCAAGATCTTCCCACATGGTGAAAGAGCAAAGCCTAGAATTTACAATTGAAAGCATCAGACTTCAAAGAAAAAAAAAAAAACTTCAATACGGACAAGTTTCAATAATCATAATGAAAGCATTCTTCATTACCTGCGCTACAAGCATCTGGCTACTTCTAAGCATACAACCCCAGTTGACATCACTAGTGTATTTAGAATCACCAATGGCATCAAATCCTGGAAGACAAGGCACTTTTATCGATTTAATAAGATTTTACCATATTTTCTATGTTCCACATCAACTTTAAAAGTAAAATTAATGAAAGATAACCTTTACGGTATGTAATCCAAATTCGTGAGGAAAAATCTTGTAAAAAAGCAGTCAAGGCATTCTCAGGACCTATATCTTGGACTAAATCTTCTGAGGAAATTTTATAGCAAACACCCAATAGCCATACTTCTCCGCTACAGCTTGAGACTGCTGTCTTGCTAGAGCCCATAAAACGTTCCTGAAGTCGCCTCATTGAGCCACTAGAAAAAGCTTTCTTCACAGCATCCGACCACCCATGTGTTTTAGCATTAATATCCTTCTTCTCACGAGACGATGATGTCTCAGAATATTCTTCAAAGAGAGAAAAAGCAGATGCCAACAACTTGCACCACAGGGACGAAGTCCTTAAAGCTTTAGTGTGGACACTTCTCTGGACATCAGAAGAAGAGCAGCTTGTGGAAGAATTAGAATTTGCAGAAAAATTTGAAGCCACAGGCTGCCTTTCAGGCAACTCCGTCATTACCTAACCATAAACCAAACAACATAGCATTAGCGTTTAGGGAAATATTTTTTTATGGGATTATTGTCCCCGAAAGTAAAAACCAAAACAAAAAAAACTTTTGTTTTATTTTTTCTTTATATACTGTATTGGGAAGAATGCCCTAAATTCTGAGAACAAAAATTTTTTGTTTGGAAAATTTTGTATTTTAATTTTCTTTCTACGTAATTTAAAAGGTAAAATCTCATGCAGATGTATGCTAAACTGGACACTATCATGCAGGTTGCTAAACCACATAGAACTCGAGTAAGTATAGTAAGGATCATTCCATAAAGGACCCAGAAGCTTTCAACCTAATTTGAAGTCCACATTATCACTTGACAACTTAAGCTAACGCAAACTTGAGCTCATCAAAAAATTTTGTCAAATTGGCTGACATCTAAAGCACGCCTCTAAAACCTCCAATCTTCATTTTATGACACTTTGAACTCATGCATGCTGAAGATTGAAAAGCTCCTCACAATTCTGTAGGGACAAATGGTCCTCTCCAAACTCTTTCAAATGACATAAAACTCCTCAACGTGTTGCCAAAACTGTCAAGTATTCGCATATCCAGCATTAATTAAACACTAATCACCTGATTAAGGGTATCTAGGTGATCTTTACCTCATAAACTCATTAATACACCTTTTACCAACAATTAAAATGCACGCCAAACCAACTTCAAAACTAAAAACTTCAGAGGCACAAAAATCACAAAGGAAAAAATATAGTTCCAGCAAGAAATACTGGTAAGACCATGATACACAAAAGGACATTCTTTACTCATGAGAACAAGAAACAAAAAGACACCAAGGCGGTAGAAAATATAGATATGGAAATTAGACAATTACAATGTTATGAGTTTATCATTAAGTGCCTTGCATTCTTGAATTATCTCGTCTTTGTCAAGAAGTTCCCTGCTCCTCTTTACGTGACACCGTCCTTATCCAAGACAGTCTCCAACTGGCATTGAACAAAAAAAGCACCACAAAATCATTTCCTTCCGAGTATGTACAACCTCAAGGTGGTCAAAGAAGACTAAAAAAATTCAGCTTCTGATTTGGCATTATGGAAATGATATACAGTATCTATCTGTAATACTATTAAAACAATCCAAAATTCACATCAATGCCACAGACGAACAATTCAATCTAGCAAAACCATCCATTATTTCTGCCTCATGCTTCCCAGACAATGGGACTAAAAATCAGAAATGTAGTCGTAGTCTAATTAAACAGACAAAACACATCAAAAAGGGTTCAACCTCGCGATTGTTTAAAAAGATGAACACCATAAACTAGTTTTATTCTCCTGTAAGTTCTATCCCTTCAACAACCATGACTACATCATCTACCTGGCCCAATACATCAACAATTCTCAGGACAGATTTGATAAAGCTCAAAAAGACTTTACTCAAAGCAAGGAGAACATTCCTGATCCACCCAACTTCAAGCCAACATATACAATACCCTATTGCTGAACTGGTAAATAGAAATTGGATTTCAAACACATATGCTAAAGTAAGATGGATGAGACTACATAAAGTAGACCAATATCAGCAATCTGTTTTTATTGCATATATACCACAGGACAGCATTATCCAGAAAAAGACGCACACGATACCGTAATTATTCACATATGTCTAAGCAACTTTCTCAATTTGACAAAATTTCAACCAAATAACATAATTTACTAGTAAAAAACATGCGATCAAAAACCTTGTTTTTGTTAGGGTTACCAAAAACAAAAACAAGGATGCTTTCAATTCGGAATCCAACTAGGAAACAAGGAGCAAATAGATGGTTCATCTTAAAATTGAAATTAAGTGGCTGATATATCATCAGAAACCAAAAAAAGGAGGGTTTGTGAATGATCAAAAACAGAGATCAAAGAGCAAGTGTCTCGGATGCAAAGGTTACCGTGCACAAGAAGCTTCCCAGCCGGGGGACGGCGAATTCACGATCGGAACGATGATGTTTTCCGCCTGCAGGGAGCCTGAATCCGACGCCGGACGGATAGTTGCGTGCGTCGGCGGCG
>JAVDBV010003068.1:0-12230 GCA_032619315.1 Piper longum
CGTAGAGATAATAGTCTTCTATTATATATATATATATATATATATATATATATATATCAAAACCTTGACTACAAATACTCTCCAAAATGACAGAGAATGAATGATGAAAATTACAAATAAATTATAAGTCATCATATTAAAAAAAATGACATACACTCATAAATAATAAATCCAACTAAATGCCCTGCATCAAAACACAAGACCAATCTTCAGCTGATTTAATATCAAAGCCAACCCGGAGCCTACTTGCGTGCAAAGCCAATAAGAGTGCTCGTGCAAGTTTTATTATATAGAGATCTTACCACCAAATTTATCAGGCGTTAGTATTTCGTTTAATCCGGTGCTGTTCGAATTTCGACATGTTCAACACCTACCAAAAATTCAATCTTTTTTTTTTCACCTTAAACTATGCAGAGTCCAAGCTAAGGATGCCTGTCACACTTTCTAACAGACGTTACGATATTCAAGACACTACAAACGTCGAAATCATAAGACGTTTTTTATAATTTATGTTGTTAAAAGGGACAAAAAATTGAACGTCATGATCATAATAATTGCTGGAAGAAAGAAGCCGTCTTTGACATTTATTTCAATTAGATCTAAAATGCTGCCACATAAAAACACCAAGTTGGAAACTTAGGATCGAACCAACGTTTGTTGCTTTCCATTTATGTGTGGAACAAATTTGACCACGCCTTCCTTGTCCACAACACATCTTAATAATGGATTGGTTGTTTGTCCCATCAACCACTCCTACCTTTTTATTTAATTATCGCTTCCTTTTCGGCTTTTCGTGAGAAAATTTTTAAATCATATTTTCATTTTAAGCATAATTTTATATATTTGTTATCCCAGTCTTACCCAATATATTACTTGTGAAGAGATGAATTTTGGAAGTGAAAAGATCAAAAACTATAGTACAATGTCACAGTTCATTCATGCACAAAATGAAAAACTAAGGGTTAGTTTTACAGCCACTTGTACTATTGAATGACAACCCTGTATTAGTGAGTAAAGTTACCCTCAATAATATATTACTACTCCTCATATTGCTACCTTATTTAAGTTCAGGATGATTTAAGCCTACGTATCTAGTTTTTCAATCTCAAATTTATCCAAATTTGCCTTTTTTTAATTTAAAATTACGATATTTTGAACTGTATTTAATAAATATTAATCATGAAAAATAGTTTCAATGCCTAATTTATTTATAATTTCAAATTCATTTGAACATATTTGACATAATTAATGTATTTTAAATATATTTTGTACAGACTTTAAGCCGTAATAAATGTTTAACTTTTTATGGTTCCAACTTTCTAATAAAATTTCACCCAAAATGAAACAAAGATTAGTAGGATCAGTAAATTAGCTAATGCCAGCATCTGTTTTTTTATTGTTGTTGGTGTGGTATGTTTTGTTTAACGCGAGAAGATGTCTGAAAATTGATCCAGGGCAGCAATAAATATTTTATGAACCAGCAAAGGCCAGGAGGCTGGTGGAATATTTTGTGCTTCTTCCAGAGCGTCAGACGTTCCCCACATCAACACCTGGAGTCATGCAGAGAAATTAAAAGGCCACCAGCGCCCCATTCTAAGATTAAAATTGTTACTAGGCTTTCGGACTTAATATGTTATTAATGAAAGAGTGCATCCATAATTAAATTTTAAATGCGACACCTTAAGTACCTTTTGCAACTTCAGATTTTGTCATCCTGCTGCAAGCTAACACAACATACACCAAACACAAAGACATTATATACTCTTATTGATAAAAGGGGAATTTAATAATGACACATGATTAAAAGTTAGAAATTTAATCAATTTAAATATAATAAAAATAATAATAAGTTAAATTATTATAATTTGTTTATCTCATTTAATTTTAATTTATCTTTAAATTTAATCAAAATATATATTAAAATATTAAATTATTATAGTCTATATCATTATTCAACTATATTATTTATAGAATTGAAATTTATCCGTTGAAAAAGTCACACACGTCACATCTTGCCTAGTTTCTATTAAACCTATATATTTCACAAGAAAAAGGTAAGAATTAAATATAAGAATAAGTTTAGATTTGGCTAAAACTTAAGACTGAGTAAAAATGGTGACATCGTTGCAGGACACTTAATCCCTTAGGTGCCTCCAAATCTCAAAAAATTAAAACCGTTTGTAGACACTACACCTGGAAGAGGTTTATAATTTACGGCATACACATTAAAAATATATTTAAGTAAAAAAAAATTTTAAATTTTGTTAAAAAAAAAATATACACACTCTATAAGACGAAGACACACACACACACTCATGTCATTAAGGCCAACTCCGGGCGATACATAGAGCCCAATAACATAGGTTATCACTTAATTAGATCTTACTAAGGCCCATGGTTTGGACCGATATCAATTTTGTGGCCCAACTCAGTTCACCGCCATGAGGCCCTCGCTAATTATTGAACAATGAACCATCTAAATTTTAATATTGAAACCAAGCATTAACGGATATGGGTAGACTTAGTACCATATTTCTTTTAGAACTTTTTTGTTTTTCGTTTTTGGGTCAAACCGATTGCCAAAATTTCATCAAGCAATATAAATTAAATGCCACGAAAATAAAGTATAATTGG
Source organism: Piper longum (assembly GCA_032619315.1). Lineage (NCBI taxonomy): Eukaryota > Viridiplantae > Streptophyta > Magnoliopsida > Piperales > Piperaceae > Piper > Piper longum. The sequence continues at coordinate 2,635 of JAVDBV010003068.1, forward strand.
AAAATTTAGTTTATATATATATATATATAATTTATTTTTTTGTTTATTTATTTATATAGCTGGGCATGCATACAAGAGAGGAAACATTATCACAGAATGCTAATTAATATTGGAAAAGGTCTGGCCATCCCATTGTTGTTAGGTTTTAAACTCAATTACCACACTCACAACATATAATGATAAGGTACCCATCGACTATCACACGCAGGTTTGGTTGGAATTCATGCAAACATACATACCATACTAATGTCTCATATATATTAAATATAATCACTGCTCAACCAACTTCACTCTTGCATGCAGAGTACAGCGCTTTTCTTCACAGGACCCATCCCTGGACAATGTTACTTTCTCCACCAGCACTCCTGTTTTGAATGACGGACTCCGGAGGAACAAATTGGGGGTACCTACAGCCCATGCAAATATATGAATCTATTGTTAAGAAGATTCAAGACAACTTCTTTGTAGATGATGAAAAGTATGGATCACAATGTTGCTTGATTAAGCTTATCATGGATCATAGATGGATGAAGAAACAAATGTACCCAATTTGCAAGGTGGGCTCAAAATCCATTGTAGTCGCCTGCTGGGAAGGATGAACAGTCGCCACCACCGCTGTTGCAGGATCCCAAGACCCTACAGCAGCTTGCAAATTTCTGAAAGCTCCAATTCCTTCTTCTTCGAGCTGCAAATCAGATGGAATAAATTGTTCTGTTTACTACCACTGTTGAAAAATAATAAGAGGAATATTTTCTTTTAGAATGTAATCACACCTTGATCTTGAGCTGTTTGTTTATGTCTCCAAGATGGCGCTCCTGTATGCAATGGATTAAAAAACAAGTCTCCCATATATACACACACACACACACACACACACACACACACACACATATATATATATATATATATATATATATTGTCTTTAATGTTTGGGTAATGCTGGTTGATGAGTACCTTCTTGCGGAGTTCTTCCATTTGCTCCATCATTATCTGGGTCTGCATGGGTGATGGGAGGGAATGTATATAATAAACCTGTACATATAAAGTATAATGCATTATATATATAGTACCTTCCTTTGCCTAGTTTGAGAGAGAGCCACTTCCAATTGTCTCTCAAGTTGTTGCAGCTCTTTGGCACTCAAAGGACCTAGATCTTCTCCCAGCAGATGCCTTACATACATCAAAATTTATCAGTTCAAAAAACAATATTCGAATTGGCAAGTTTTTTTTGTCTAAATCACAAAGTGGTGTTCGTGATCATCTAAACTTTGACAAAACATATTACAACTTGAAGCATAAATCAAGTGTTAGTATTTTTGGGGACGCAATAACCTTTGTGTACGCATTAAACTCTCGTACTTAGTCTTCAACTTTGTCATCTCCTGATACCAATTCTGCACGAGCAAAAACCCAAAAAAAAGGGAGGTTACATATAGTTCATTAAGCTAAGCAATCGTGATATCATTGGTAGTGAAGAGAAACCTGCGTTTCACGGTCCGCAGGGTTATTTTCTTGAGGAACATAGCTGCACCTCTGGTACCTCTCAAGTGTCTTGGTCATGCTGGTGGTTGGTAGAAAACAACGATACAAAAATAACTAATAATTAACATTAAAGAATAGATTTAATCGTTGAAAAGCATGATAAGGATCCTGGTATTTGTTCACTTTCCCTTGAAATATGAATATACAGTACAAGTGAATAGCTGCAACTTAATTACTTATAAAGCAATTTTGTTATTGCCCTAAGTTTTTAAGTGTTATTAGAAAATGTCTAGCTAGCTATTAACAAGCTGGTATAACCTGATAAGTAAGCAAACTTCTATATTTGAATCGCTAAATGCTAACTCAATAAAAAAAACTGGTTAGTTAATATTTAGGATTATCAGCTAGCTTCCAGACCCTACTGAATAGTTCAAAAGAACATTGATCTTATCCAATGAATATAGTAAGCCTTCAAACCGAAATTTCCGGCCAACTTTCCGGTAGATCTTGGAACAGTAGACCAAGAAATGTACGTACGGAGACGCCATTTCTGAGTCAAGAAATGCATGTACGAAGAAGAAATACGAGAAGTGCCAAACTAAAACAAGGTACAAACTGGTACTAAACTTTTACACTAGTACAAAACCTTTACTACGTAATTCACAAAGAAGGACATGCATTACAGAAGAAGAATCTCTACAGTAAATGTCTAGAGCTAGCCATCTTTCAATGGTTGATCAGCTTGGACTCTAAGCTCACTTGTGTCGATTGCCCATTAAATTTTTTTTCTTAATTAACTTTCTAACTAGGGTTTCCAGAGGCAATTGTATGTTGTTAGAGAACTTTATTTGGACAACTATAGAAAATTATTAATAAAATTTAACCATATTATATACAACTTAGAGTAACTTTTGGGCTTCCCATGCATGTGTGTACTGCAAACAATATGCAAGCACAACAAAAAAAATTCACATTTTCTCCATATTAATTTTTTCGGTGGAAAAAAATTTGAGATTTTTTTATTTATTTTAAAATTGTTAGAAGGTAAGCGTGTTTAACTTTTCCTTCGTAACAAATATTCTTTAATCATAAAATACGGAAAAAAGTTTCTCCATATTTTCTTGACACGGATAAAAGTTTGATAATTAACAAGTAACCACTTTTAAAAATCTCCAAATATAAAAAATACATAACTTTATCTCCACTCTAGATTTCCACGCTATTTTTAATTTTTTCGTAGTGAAGGAAGTGCTAAACGGGTCTGTTGCAATGTACAAAACAGCCTTATCCTTGCGATTACAAATCTGCTATTTTTTTAAGAATATATACTCGATAATTCAGGATAATTAGAAAATAAAAACAGGGTTTCAGCGATAAAAGTTTGTCAATGACGAAGCTTCCAGCCCGTCGATATAAATTTCATTTCAAAAACTCTCTTCACATGCTTGCTTAAATTACTTAAAAAACCAAAATCATTTTTTTTACAAATTTACTTTACCAGGTCGCTGGGAGATCAGCTAAATCCTTGTTCCTACGTACAAGAATCGTCTTAAATACTGACCGGACTCTACTACAAACGTATAGCATTTCGTATTACAGAACCATAATCTTCCATGAACAGTACAATGGGTCATGACAAACTACGTGGAATCTGAAAGTCTCAAATGCAATGTCAGTCCTGAAGACATGACATAGATGATCGACGACAAGGAGTTCGATATAAACATGGGGCTCTGAGGTTTGTCTTTTACGCATAACCTCTGAGTCCCCATTACCGTAGAAATTATATATATGAAGACACATAATCAATATTTCCTTGAAAAATGCAAACTATTCTTTTTTTCTTTCAAACGCTTCAATGCAATGAGATCTGCATAACTTTGGCCGTAGTTTAATTGATGATTAGTCATGAACTGGGATAAACACCTGAGGCAACAATCTGGGTTTGTCTCGGCTAGCTTTCTGTGTATGTTAAGTTACAGAGAAAAGTATGTGTAGGCTGCATCACTGATTATGCAAATGTTAATAAAATTTATCATCAGGATTCTTCAATGTCGGCCTCGCTAGCCTTTTTATACGTGAATAATGGCAGATATGTCGTATGTGAATTATAGATTATTGAGTGCTAGCTATTATATTGTAATAATTATGGCAACGGATCAATACAAATAATATTGTTGAATAATTATGAGCCCGAATTCCGAACTCCCAGGAAATATATCAGCACTTCTGCATATACGTACACAGTTACACTCCACACTACAAATACTAAGTATTAAAAGTAAAATTTATACGTGCATTAACTCGTTTACTACAAGAAACATCTCCAAATCAAATCATTTCCTTTAGAAATTAAGATCAACTTCTATATGTGCTAGATATCTACAAGTAATAAGTAGGTAATAACATATTGTAAGTCATGGCTTTCAAAAAGAAAAGAAGAAACATCCCAAAAAATTATGTAGGAGAGAGTGAATTAAGAAGCAACTCAGATCTGCAAAAGAATATTTTACCTGCAACCAACGATTCTCTAGTCACTGTCTACCTTATACTATTCTGGATCACTTCGTCTATTGTTATGTGTTAACAACATAATTACATGTAGTAATTCTACAAAACTTGTGTGCTAAAGAGAATAATAATTTCTCTTTTACCCAAGCAGCTAAAGAAACAAAGCTAGAGCTGTCCCAAAGAAATATTGTCACATTTAAAGAAAAAATATGATCATGGAAGTTCAAGGTATGTATAACTCAAATCTAGCAAAATTCATATGAAATACTACGTACGTTTACGTAACTTGTTAACGGCTCACCTCTTTCTTTACATATTATCTTAGAAGAACACAAAACTAGAAGGAGAGAACAGTTTTTTTTTCATAAAAATCACAAGGAACCTTCTTATATCTACCCACTGCATAAGACTCGTACCCGAATGATCAAGAGTCCAAGCCTCTCCCATCAAAAAGATAAAGATGAAGATATAGAGTGACATGATCTTATACTACTAAGCAGCTGGCTGCCTTACAACATCATGGGCTGGAATTTTCATTGGTAGCTAGATTTTTGTTCAAGCGTCAGAGCTAAGGAGTCAAATCTCCCCAACTTACACATGGAGAGAGAAGCCTCAACAAAGATGAATTATTGATTTTAGATCTACAAAGAAAAAAACCCGAACCATTTAAGGATTTAACCTTCGTTGTTAATGAAAAAATGTGATCTTGGTGGTACTGATCAGGGAGAAATGAGATGTACAATATTAGATTAGCAAGTAGAATATTGATAGGAGGAAGAAGAAGAAGAAGAAGAAGAAGAAGAAGAGTACCCGGCACTACCGAACTCATAAAGCTTGCCACGGCTAGAGAAGACGATCAGAGCAATCTCGGCATCACAAAGAACCGAAAGCTCATAGGCCTTCTTGAGCAGCCCATTCCTCCTCTTTGAAAAAGTAACCTGCCTGTTGATCTTGTTCTCAATCCGCTTCAACTCGACTCTTCCTCTCCCCATGTTGAACTCCAAAGAGCCCAAACCTCAACAATCTACCTTGCTAACAAGCACATATATCCATGGCAAAACAAGAGGAGGGAGAACAATTAGTGTGTAACATATGTAGGAACAAGGGAGACGCATTATTCTTACATTTTTACTTTGTATGGATTACCAGTTTAGAGACGTATTTATTGCACTGGCGAAGGTAAAGATCTAAGGAGAGTAAATACGATCACAAAAGTGTCGGTTTCTCCAATACCTGTTGGAGGAGAAGTCTGCAACTCTCCCTTACTAAACTCGGAACAAGGCCCAGATGCTTTGCTAATTGCCAACTCTCTTTCCTTCCTCTTCTCCTCCACCTTGTGCAACCACCCTTTTCAAGCCAATGCAAATGCCTACCAGTTGCAGCAACTTTTTCTGCCTCTCATCTTTTCCCCAATAGCTGCTATCTACTACCTCACTACCATTCTCCTCTTTTTCTTTTCTTCTTTGGGTGTGTCTGATCTCTCCCTCTCTTTCTCTCACACCTTATTGCACCGAGGATAAGACCGGCGAACTGCAGCTGGACAGGGATTGATGCAGAAATTTGATGTCAGCTTTTCTTGCGGGGGTGTGTCCATGGATTTTCGTGGTTTAATACTGTTGGTTTAATTTAATGGACGTCAGAGTACGCGTCGGCCCCAGTTTGCCTAGTCTCCCATCCAATCATTCGATCTGTCAGATTTTTGTTAGCTCTTTGCAATCTTATAAGATATATTTTGTTATTAGCTTGGCTTAAAAATACACCTTCTCAGAAAAATAGTGATGGGTTGATCATTCGAAAAACCTTACTTGTAAAATATGCACAGACCGCATATGCAGGCCAAGAGTCTCGTTTTTTTACTATGATGTTAGGCATTTTCTCTAGCCTCACATCATAGTTTTAAAATTATTTTTTACTTCCAAAAGTTCTCTAAGTGACTTCATCCTCTAATTTGTTAAGTTAAGCTCATCGAATGATTTCAAATTGACTGATTTTATAATTGATTCTCCAAATCAAGTTATAAATTTTATCAAAATGGTTTTTTTAGATTAACTAAAAGTGTATTTTTAAGTAACATAAATTTTATATTTATTAATTTTAAGTGTCAAAAATCTATGTATATTAATTTCATACAAGTAATTATTTATATAATTAAAAGTTGAATATAAATGATTCCAAGCCGATTTGCAGTCGACTCTACTCCATGACATACCAAATCATGTCCAAATTTTGACTTTTTAAATTATGTCTCCTATACAATATGTGGAGTCTTTGTGCATTATAGTCTTGTCCTCCTTTACGACACAATTATAAAGAGAGGGAATTTTGTCATTTTTTTTAAAAAAATATGAAGTTTGTAATTTAAATTGATAACCATATTTACTTTTGGTAACATTGTAGAATAATTTAAACTAATGGGAAGCAATGTCTATGGATCCCATTTAAACTCAATTTAGGTAGTTTTTGTAAGTCTATGTCTCCTCTATTAATACCATATACTATACACGTTTTTAGTGTTTGATCCATATACATTTAAAATTGTCTGGTGTTCTTAAAATAAAAAAATATTGTTATCTAATTACTTGGAAGAGTAGGCTGAGCAACCATGTTTTATAAATTTGGACCTCATTGAGTACGCCTTGTGTTCCTTAAAGTATTATAATTTAATCTGCCCATATTTTTTAATTAAATTAATTTAATTAGTACAAATGCGAGATGTTTTAAGCTGTGAGTATTTGTGGTGGCTTTCTTCCCCAAGTTCCATCATCATGTCCTTGCCTTTGGTAGACCTGGACTGCTGCTTTGATGTAGCCATCCTTAGTGATCAAATCCAGCAAGAGGAGGGCGTCGACCTGCTGCTACAAGGGGCGGAAGGTGGAGTTGCAATGGCTGCAACCTGGTGGAGGAATCAGATGGCAATCTGATTCCTTGGGTTTCAAGGAAACCAGAAGAAAAGAAGAAGAAAAGGAGCAATTCTCCAAGAACAATTTGAATTCAATCACGACAATATGAAAACAGAATTCAGTTACAGCCCTTTTATAGACCCTTAACCTAGTGAAAAGACATAAACGACCCTATCCCTTACCCCTACTAATGTTATACATACCAAATCCCCTCCCCATGAGACACAACCTTGTCCTCAAGGTTATAAAATACAACAAGTTAAAGCATCAATTTTGCATTTGCGATGCAGATGGGAGGGATGGATGGATGTAAGCACCTGCAATTACCGAAGCCTTCAATTGAGAGATGTGGAACACGTTGTGTATTTGAGAGTTTGTTGGCAGCTGCAACTCATAGGCGACCTGGCCAATACGCTTGGTGATTGGGAAAGGGCCATAGAAGCGGGCAGCTAATTTGTTTGATCTCTTGGTCCTCAAGGATTGTTGTCGGTATGGCTGGAGTTTCAAGTAAACCTGCTGCCCCACCTGGAACTCAGCATCACGACGCCGGAGATCATGGTAATGCTTCATCCTTAGTTGTGCTGCCGCCAAGTTGTCCCTCAGCTCCCTCAACAACTGATCTCTGGTCCTGAGTACATCGTCCACCTCTGTTGTTCTAGCCATACCCGGAATGTATGATAACAAGGTAGGTGGCTGCATATTGTACACGGCCTCAAAAGGACTCATTCGGATTGCAGATTGGAAGCTGGTATTATAGCAAAACTCCGTCCATGGCAGCCACTTAACCCAAGTATGAGGTCTATCAGCTGTAAAACATCTCAAATATTGTTCCAACACCTTGTTTACCGCTTCCGTTTGGCCATCGGTTTGAGGGTGATATGCGGAGCTGTAGTTGAAGGCGACCCCTTGCAAGCTGAAAAGTTCCTTCCAAAAAGAGCTGGTGAAGGTTGGATCCCTATCACATACAATTGAAACCGGCATTCCATGCAATTTGAAAATCTCATCAAAGAACAACTTAGCAATAGATTGAGCCGAAAAGGGGTGAGCAATAGGAAGGAAATGGCTGTACTTGGAAAGCCTATCAACCACAACAAATATGCCATCCTTTGCACTACTCTTAAGCAACCCACTAATGAAATCCATACTAATAGAAGTCCATATCTGTTGGGGAATAGGAAGCGGTTGTAATAATCCAGCTGGTGCTAATGTTGAGCTCTTGAACTTTTGGCAAATGTCGCATTTCTGCAAATAGCTCACTACATCCTTGTACATCCGAGACCAAAAGAAAACCGCTCTAAGTCGCTTCAATGTCTTTTGAATCCCTTCATGAGTACCATCATGGAACTCTTTCAAAATGACGGGTATAATATTCATTTGAGATGTCAAGTAGATCCGGCGTTTGTAGAAGAGGAGGTCGTCTCTCAATTCCCAACTTGAGGACAGCTTGTTATCAATACATTGCTGTTTCAGTTTCAACAAATGCTCATTAGTAGTATAGGATTGTTTGATTACCTCCAACCAACTTGGTAATACCACCGAAATTGCTGTACAAGAGAGCGATCATGTTGGCTTGTTCATGTCTTCCATTATGTCCAGCAATTCGCCTTCATGCTGTCTAGATAAGGCATCAACAACTCTATTTTCCTTCCCGGGCTTGTATTCAATAACAAAGTCATACCCCAAGAGCTTTACTAACCATTTATGCTGAGCCGTGGTGTGAATCTGCTGATCCCATAGGAACTTGACGCTGGAATGATCGGTGCGGATCACAAATGAGCGACCCAATAAGTAGTGTCACCATTTTTGAATAGCCAACACTAACGCCATCATCTCTCTTTCATAAGTAGACAACAACAGATTTCTCCCATTCAACTTCTTGCTGAAAAATGCAATGGGCTGGTTGTGTTGCATCAAGACAGCCCCAATTCCCATCCCACTTGCATCACACTCGATCACAAAGGGTATCTTGAAGTTTGTCAATACCAGCACCGGAGCCTTTGTGAGAGCTTGTTTCAGGTCATGAAAGGATTGTTCGGCTAAGAGGTCCCAATGATAAGCATCTTTCTTCAATAAATCCGACAATGGAGCAGCTAGAGTGCCGAAGTCCTTGATGAATTTTCAGTAGTACCCCGCTAAACCCAAGAAGGCTCTTACACTCGTAACGGATCTTGGCGTCGGCCAACTCACAATAGCTTATATTTTTTCCTTGTCCACCCCCACACCTTTGGAAGAAATAACATGTCCCAAATACTGAATTTGATTCAACCCAAAAGAACACTTTTCCTTCTTAGCATATAACTCATGTCTTAACAACTCCACTAATGTCAACTCAAGATGATATAGGTGCTCATTCCAACATTTGCTGTAAATAAGATTATCATCAAAGAAAACTAATATGAATTTTCTGAGATAGGGAGCAAACACCTCATTCATCAAGGCTTGGAAGGTGGAAGGGGCGTTGGATAACCCAAATGACATAACCTTGAACTCGTAGTGTCCATGGTGTGTCCGGAAAGCTGTTTTGTGGACATCATCTCCATACATCCAGATTTGATGATAACCCGACCTCATGTCCAGCTTAGAAAAGTAGGTAGTGCCATGCAATTCATCTAAAAGCTCATCAATATTAGGAATAGGAAACTTGTCTTTTATTGTTGCCTTGTTGAGTGCCCTATAATCGACACACATCCTCCAACTCCCATC
>JAVDBV010003070.1:0-11275 GCA_032619315.1 Piper longum
GCCGCATCCAAACAGACGTTCCGAATGCTGAAGGAGGCTAAGGCCGGGCAACTTACAATATATCATATATAAACCACGGCAAGAAGGGCCGGACCCTACTAACTTGATTCAGGTAACAACCGAACCGACAGTAAAAACCCTCGGGCCGATTGCCCGGGTTTTACAACTTTAGTATAGTATTAAATACATATTGTGATGGCATTTAACATGATGAATGAGTAGTGAAATCAATTGTGGTCATGACATAACATGCATGCATATATGTACATTCTAGTTAGGTAGTGATGTTTAGCGTTATTTCATTTCTCAGACTAGAAAGGTGATCGATGAGACTTTTTGGAGCTCGATAAGCTATCGACCTGATCCATTTAATAGTTATTTGTGGAGTTTTATGATCCTCTTTTGTTTGCTTTGTGATTAAACGGTTTAGTCCAATCGTAATTCGACGAATATAAAAAATGTGAAACCTAATAAATGTTAGGTAATATAACTGAAAAGTAAAATCAAAATTAAAATGCATGGTTTTGGAGTTTTCATTATGTTAAGTCAAAGGAATGGTAGGGCCTAGGCTTAACTAATAATAGAAGAAAAATCGGTTAAACAAACGGGTCATTGCAACAAAACCTCGGGCATCCAAGTAGCCAGTGCTGGAATTTGGGATATTATTGTACACTATAGTGCTAATAATCTTTTGTGGGGTCTTATTTGGAGGTATCATGATGTAAAACCCAAGAGTTGAGATGAAAACTCGGGAAATTGGTCATGGTCGATGAGTAACATAATATAATGTGAACAAGATTTATAATAATAATTATTTTTTCTTGTTTTATTGTTACAAAAAGATGAGGTGATGATGTGTGTGTTACATGTCATTAAATCAGCAAATTTAATTCATGAAACATGAATGTAAGAACACACTACAAAGATGTCTAATGAGACAACTTAGTGGGATCAAATCACTAGAAATGATGATATTTCTCATAAAAACTTGAATAAAGGGATGAAGCTAATACAAGGGTTAGTAAATCCCAAAAGTATAAAAGATGGAATAGTAAAGGCTACTAAGGGTTATACTCTAATTTAATGTGAAATTAGATTAATTAAAGTGGTTAATTGACCTAATAATTGATTGATAGTGAATGTTGATTAAGTCATATTTACACTTATTTATATCTATGATTTATGTTAAATATAATGTATAGATGTACATGATGGAAATGTAAACTCGTTTACTATTATTTATCTTATCGATGTTTATTCGATTTATTCGTACTCGCTGTTATTGTTTACTATGTATAAGAGTAGATGACATAGTACTGATTACCTATTGCTGAGTGGACAAAGTTTATTTTTGTGCGCAGGTTAGCAAGTGAAGATCTGGAGAGCGAATGGATGGATGATCAACATTAGAGTTTATCTTTATTTCTATATTAGTTTGCATAATATTTTCATGTAATGAGGACAATTAGATGTGAAAACTTTTATTAGGTTGTTGATCGGGTTTATGGTACTTGGATGTATTTTTATATTGTTATGAACTTATTATTAGATATTGTATGGAGGTTGATAAGGTTCGGCCCTATTCTATTGTTTGTGCACTATTGATTCTTTTTTTATTTATTTTATTATTACATTTTTTTCTAAAGTAATGATCCATCCTTTCAATTAATCATTTGTGAAAAGGAGAGTGTCATTACATCACGAATATGAGAGTAAGTGGTATGGGTTTGAATTGTACTAGTACTTTTTTTGACCCTAAAGTGGTGTAATGTAAGCAGGGTACTACGAATGTAGCGCGTTTCCAAAAATCGTAGCACTATCAATGTTTCGAGCCACCTTAGTACCATGGCGGGCAATATATGGATGATGTTTGGGCGTAAGCATAAGTATATATGTATGTAAGTATGAAACCATTGATTTAATCCACTGTGTTTTATGATAAACATTTGTGTCGGCCTAAGCTTACTGCCTTTTGATATATTTTGGAAGTTTCATGATTTCTTCTGAGTTAAATACTCATCTACAAATATTATTTTATCAGTAATTACTTTCAAACAGAAAATGAAACTTATTTAATTACTGACATGTTTTTTATATGTATTAGGTATGTATGCATGTCAATGACCCAACAAGGTTGACGGATGAGAGGCTTATGGTGGGGAACTGTACCATGAATTTGTTGCATGTTGAGTGTTGTATAGGATCTATGTATTGGGGGGTTGTATGACTTAGGTATTATGGGTTTATGGGACTTATGTATTTTGAGTTTATCTGGTTATGTGATTATGTATTGCGGATGTGTGCCCCAAAACCTATGTGAGTGTGCTTATTACTTTATTATCATTATCATCATGCATGGTGTTAACTTTGGGACATTCTAACGACTATCTGTGGGGTGTGTAAGCCTCAAAGTCCTGGACCATGACAAGGTACAAGTAAGGTGCGCGAAACGTATTTGGAAGGAATTGTGTGTGTGTGTGTGTGTGTGTGTGTGTGTGTGTGTGTGACAGAGGAACAAGGACCGGAGAAGCTTACAGTTCATGCCACTTGAAGGGTTCAAATGAAGACTCAATATTAGGGTATGATGCCCTTGTACACGATGATGCCTCTGTATATTTAATTTTTATCTACAGGGTATGTGGAGCAGGTAACCACGACTGAGTGTTTACTTTATTGTTAGGTAAGTATCATCTAAGTATAAGTTACCTAACTCAAATGTTGAAACTAAGTATAAGAATCATATCATGCATCTGCATAATGAAAATCTCAACCTCTTAATTAGAGTGACAGTGTTGCCTTTGTGTAGCTTGAAATAGTCATTGCATCAGTAAACTCACCCTCTTAATTGTCGAGTAGGTGTCACCTATCCCATGACTCGAAGTACTAATATTAGGAGCCTTAAGTGTAAGAGTCGTCCAATGATAGTAAGATCAACATGCATTGTGTGAAAACCCGGTCAGGTTATCGTCTTAAGCTTCTTTGAAGGTTGAGATTCACTTCCATAAAGTGTGTATGCTGGTAGTCTAACAAATAGCTTTCTGATTTATAACATCAAGTTCGGTCCGTTCTTTTGGTTGAATTGGGTGTCACACAAGTGTTCTCCAAGGTCTCAAATGAACACTTCTAGGTTCCTCCTCATCACTTGCAAGCCAAGCTCTATGTGATCCAAACGGTTTGTGAATGCATGCAAGGCCTCCTACTTGGTTAGCTTACAAGTTGGTGGTGGCAGGGATTGACTTGCTTCCACTAGGGGTGTGTGGCTTCTATATGGGGTTGTGATTCACCCTCCTCAAGCTCAAGCTCATTAATATAGACAAATTTGTATTCTTCTTCATGAGTTTCTGGTTGAGCCCACAAACATAATGCTTTAATAGTCTTTCTCTTCTTGTTATCTTTCCATGTGAGTTTGTGGAATACTCCATTGTGATCCAAGGTCTTGGGAGAGAGGGTGGAAGAGATGCTATGGCCCAAATTCTTCCTCGCCCTCAAGAAGAGTGAAGTGAAGAGTCCCCCATAAGGCAAGCATCCTCTTCTTTGATTCTGACACCTGAAAATGTGGTTCATGATGAAGAATGCCAAGTTGATCTTTCTCTTAAAGATGATCCACAATGTATAAACTATAAAGGTGGATAGCTCATAGAGATGTCCAACTTGTAGGAAGTTGGAGGTGAGGATTTATCAAAAGTTGAATGTCGTTTGGGTGAGATCCATTGCTTTGAAGGGGTTGCTAAAGCTTGTATCCAGAGCCAAGATGGTTTCCACTAACTCATCTCCGATATGTAGTTCTCCAAGAAGAGTGATGTCCTTACATTGTTGAAGTATGAATGGTCACCCTCCTCTAGAACTCCAAGAACTTCAACAATGTGACTTGAGCGAAGGTGGAATTCTTGTCCATCTACCTAGGCTTTAAAATACCCCGAGTTTATCTTGTCTAAGATGAAGTATATTTCTCAGATTTGAAGGAGAGAAGTCGTTAGCTCCAAATTAGTCATCATAGTAATCTCCCACCCTTGGGCCTCCACGAGCATGGTGAGTTTGGGGTTGTGATGGATGAGGTTCTCCATATCCAACAAATTCACATGGAATATCACCCTTTTCTCATAATCCTCCCTTGTGAAGGTTTCATTCCTTTCAAAAGGGTTGCATTCTCCTGGCCTCTAGTGTTTCAACCCAATGTTTGGACTTTGTGGTAGGTCCCTCGCCGAAGTTCTCTCTGGCCATGAGGTAGGCGAACACAATGAAGAACAGGGTGAATGCCATTGTTTGATGAAGAAGGGGGTAGCTGAACTGTTTATACTATGGAAGGGTGTCTGAACAATGAATGCGTCGAAGTGGGAGCTGAAAAAGTCGTTGGCAATCAGCAATGGGCACATGATAGAATCGGCAGTGGTTTTGGCGACAAGCGCAAGGCGGTGATCGTGGTTGTTTTGGTGGTGGCAGAGATCAGCAACAAGGTGAACGATCGATTTGTGGGTTTTAACAATTTCATTTTCATACAACGATCACCAGCCAAATGATCAACCAATTGACAGACAAATGTTCATTAGCCCCCAATCTTAAAGTTCTATCAACTCCTGAAGGGACATTTGGCAACCAATATGCCTGCCAAACAATTACGCCCATTGCTTACTTAGTCCTAAGTGAATGATCGGCAGCCGATCATGAAGCCGAACACATGATCGATCAAGGAGGAAATCTGATGTTTTGAGCAAAATGTTAGTTTTCCCAATTGTGAAACTCCATTTTGCAATGGTTTAGTGAATTTGTGGCAACTAGTTACTATTTGAAGCTTGTCTCGATCAAGATAAAAAATATTTTTTAAAAATTTTCCCCATTTACATATATATACAAAGATACATTCCAAAATAATGCACACTTATTTTCAATTAAATGCCTCAATAAGTGGGGTTATGAAATTCATTTAAAAAACACTTAATGATTTTATTTCAAACTAATGTTACCCTTTTGAAAAATAATTCTAAAAATTATTTGAAGATGCATATAATATATGATGAATGCAAATGTTTCAAGAAAGATATTTTACCAAATTTGATTTGAATCTATTGGAATCCACTTTGTTTTCCCTTTTTGACTTGCTCCTTGCCCTTGCACCTTCTTTGGATGTGACCATTTTTTCCACATAGTAGCATGTGGGTCCAATTTTTGAGGACATCATCCTCCTTGTCCTTATTCTTCAATTCTCCATCTAGGACATCATTTTCCTTAGTGATTGCCTCTATTTGTTTTTTGAGCTTCTTATTCTTCTAGGTCATGCAATTGTCTCTAATTATAACTCTTTCAAAGTCCTCTTCCATTTCTTTTTTAATAGTCATAAAGAAAAATTCACTACGACAAGATTTATTTTCTTTATCATCTGACTCTAGTAACGCTTGGAGCACATTCTTCCCATTTGGATCAAGATACTTCTCCTTGGAGGAACATTCAATCATCATATGCCCATATTCCTTACTTTTGTAGCAATGGATCGTGTCCTTTGAGCTTTCCTTTTTTTCCTTGACCTTAAAATCCCTTTTGATCTTCTTTCTATCCTCGTCATCTTGCCTCTTTGATGTATGGTCTCCAACTTTGTTCAATACGAACCATTTAAAATCTCTTGTACAAGAGAGTAATTTCCTCATCAAGGTGATCTTCTTCTCCTTGAAAGATCTTAAGGGCAAAGTCCTTTTTCCATTTCTCTATTTCCTCTTTATTCATTTGCAATGTGTAGCCATGGGCAAGGAGAGATTCAAAAAGCTCCTCCATGGACATTGTTACAAGATCCTTAGCTTCCTCAATTACCGTTGCCTTGGGACATCATTCCTTGGGGAGGGGAAATGGTAGCTTCCGGTTGAGTTCCACTTTTCCAATGATGTTGCCAAAACCCTTGAGAGCTACAATAATATAATTAAATATATTATGCATCAATTTTGCATTATAGAAAATTAATATGAGGAAACATTATGTTATTCACTATGTCTATGTTAATGTATGTTATGTTTTCAGATGTGTAATTTAGGATGTGCACTACTAGAAAAGGGGCTTCCACCACGGCAAAATTTTGCCACAAAAATTGCTGTCACAAATTATTCACCACTTTGCGACTACAAACTATGCAAAACTTTAACTACTAGAGGCACTAGCAAAAACTTTAAAAA
Source organism: Piper longum (assembly GCA_032619315.1). Lineage (NCBI taxonomy): Eukaryota > Viridiplantae > Streptophyta > Magnoliopsida > Piperales > Piperaceae > Piper > Piper longum. The sequence goes on from JAVDBV010003070.1 coordinate 6,156, forward strand.
AAAAAAACACGATAGTAACCTAGAAATTTTGTGACAATTTGTCCACATCTTTGCCATTGCATAATGTTGATTAAATACAAACACAAGTTAGCTACCACTAGCCTTGGCAAAGTTTTTAAAATTTTTTTTCTTTTACGAAGAAAATATTTTAAAAAAAATTATGAAAAAAATATTCCCACGACCTTTAACACTTTTAGCCACGGCAATTATCTTTAAAAAATACAAAAATTTGGGCGGGATTTCTTCCGCCCAAATTTTGCTTAAACAAATTTTAAATGAAACTACCCGGTGCACAATTAGAATTGCTAATTGAGCGAGCAAAAAAGTGAATAGTTATTTATAAAAAAATATTACATAATTTTATGATATATATATATATATATATATATATATTAATAGAGGATACACACTTATATTAAAATTTTGTTCCATATTTATTGATAACATAATGCGAAAAATACTTATATAAAAAATAAAAACACCCAAAAATAAATACCCAACAAATATGCTCTAAATATAAATCAAACACAGGAAATTATTTTTTTCTTTTAAAAATATCAAGAAATTTAAATTGGCTTTAATTTAATTTTATAACATTTTATTAGATTTATTAGATTTTATTATATTTTATTTAATATTTTTAAAATTTATTTTATAGGGAATTAAATTTTATTTAGGAAACCACAGTAGTATTTTCTCCCCCCAACCGAACGCCTCTTCAACTTCTCTCCCTCTGCGCCGCCGCCGCTATGGCCGACGGGAACCTTCGTCTCCGACCACCGTCCCCGACCCATCTTATCCTCCTCATCCCGGACCGCGACCTGACTTCCCTGCATTCCCGAAGTACAACTCTTTCTCTCCCGGCTGCCTTCTTCTTCTGGTCGTTGCCGCCGCCGCCACCGCTGTGGCTGACCGGAGCCTTCGTCACCAACCACCGTCCCTAACCCATCGCCGTCCTCCTCCGCCCGGACAATGGCTTGAGTTCCCTGGCTGTCCCATTGCGTAGATTGTCAGATTTCTTTCTTTTCCATTCCATGATGCTGTCATTTTTTTTGCGTTTGACTATGGATTGATTCCTTTGAAGAGTTCTACGGTTTATGTGTTTGATCAAAGAAAGATGACTTGAGCAATTCTGCTTTACGGTTTATGTGTTTGATGATTTGAGCCAGTGAGTTCAAAGAAAAGTTTGATGATTTGAACAATTTTGTTTTACGGTTTATGCGTTTGATGGTTTGAGCTAATGTTATAAAAAAGAAGCTCGGATTTTGTGATTTGGGATTGTATTGATGTTGATAAGCAGTTATTTGGATTGGGTTCTTTGGCAGGTAAGTGGGTCTGAACATTACGCAAGAAAGATTGCAAGCTGCTGAAAGTTGATAGCACACAAAATGGCAACTTTTCAATTCATCTTTCGCTATTTTTTTCCAATATATTTGTCTTAAAACTGCATCTATGATACACTCAAATTGAAGCGGATCTATAGTAGTTACGATAAAAAATTCATTGTCGTTGTTGTTTTCTTGCGTCAATCTTGCACGGAGACATGCACGGAGCAGGAAAAAATGAGTTGGTACCTTGGGAAAAACACAAGCGGCTGCATTTGTATCTTTGTTTGCTTTTTAATTCTGAAGTAGTTATACTAAATGCTTTATGGTGTGATTAATGATCTTGGAAAATAATTGACTGCATCCATTTTTAATCAGAGACTTTGTATGTACATATAATATCAATATCAAGTTAATTTTGGGAATAAAAAAGATTGAATACATTTTGTATGGTCATGAAAGTGACGAAGAGCCTATAGTAGTGGCGATCAAATTCTATGAGATGGTTGTTTTCGAAGTTGGGTAGATTGTATATACATTAATGTGCATGACATAGACATCAGACATGCATCCTCTGAAGTACATTTTTTTTTTGGGTTTGAGTATGGATTGATTCCTTTGAAGAGTTTTATTTCCTATTGTTGGTTAGAGTTTTTTTCTTTGTAGGGATTTCTATACCTACAGAAGGCTTTCTCCTAACGTTGAACTTTGTTAGCAGATGGAATCTTTTACCTGTACTCTATAAGGATGAAAGGAAGAGGAAGAGCATGCTCAAATTACTTCCTACTGAACACAGGGGCAAAAATACCCATTGTGGGACTTGGAACATGGCAGGAGGGTGGAGATCTCAGCATTGAGGCTGTCAAAACAGCCCTGAAGGTGGGCTATCGCCATATAGAGTGCGCTCATCTGCATGGCAACGAGGTCAAAGTAGGCCAAGCCTTGGGGGAAGCTTTCAGTGGTGGGCTAAACAGAGAAGAAGTTTTTTTGACTTCCAAGATGTACTACACATTGAATTCTCATAAGGAGATTGAAAATTCTGTTGGGATTTCCCTTAGGAACCTTGGTGTGGCGTACTTGAATCTCTATTTGGTCCACTGGACAGAGAGTTCAGTTTTTTGGAGATGCCACTGATCCTCCTTCCAAGTCAGGAACGGACTATAGAACATTTATGAATCAGCTGAAACCTTTGTGGGTAGCCATGGATGGTCTTGTGAAGAAGGGCCTTGTTTATGCTATACGTGTTAGTAATTTCAGCATTCAGCAATTGGAGGAGCTTCTTCGTTTTGCCAAGATTGTTCCTGCAGTTAATCAGGTTTGGTTTCCTCATTCTTAAGCTAGTATGTCATTTTTGTCACCTAAAGTTCAAATATGACTAAATACTTCTTTCTTTTTCTCATTCTTAAGCTCTATGCGGCTTTTCAGCACCAATTACTTCTTTCTTTTACTTTATGCACGTCGTGTTATATTGTATGCAAAAATCTGTCGGCAGTTGAGTTTCTTCATTTTTCGGAAACATGTCATTGTTGATTAAGTAGATAGATTATAGTAGAAAGGCTTATTCAACCATGCATAGAACTTACATAGGGCATTGATAGTCTGAATTGTCAAAGTTTTATCTGCTTTTTATTAATTTGTAGTGCCCATAATTTTCTAATTGAAAAAGTTATATAAACAACTTATCTCATGAACTTTGTGTGTTTTCATTTAGAAAATGTTGCCAAAAGCTGCATAGCGAAGTTTAGATGACTTAATTTATTTTGTCCAACTTAGTAATTAGCTTTCTCTTGCACCTGCATTACTGTTGATGGAGCTCATATAGCATTTGCCACTTGGTACTCAATTTCTTGGTAGTCTGACGTAGCATTTCCACATTTTCATATTCGGGTGGGGAGATTAGGAATCCGTCTGTAAATAAAGAAAATCATTGAAGTGTTTGCATGTCTTCAAGGCTTTTCTGGCAGAAACACTATCTGGCCCTTGTTTTCTTGGTATGTTTCGTTGCCTGAAATTATTCATGGCCGCCTATCACTAGCACTGCATGTGGCTTAGATATGCCATGGCCAGCCTTAGCTATATGAGTGATGTTTACAAGCTTCTAGTTGCCTTCTTTCATGAAACATTTTATTTTCTAAAGGTCATGTTGTCTATCTTTCAGGTTGAGTTGCATCCTTTTTGGATGCAAGATGAGCTGGTCAAGTTCTGTAAATTGAAGGGTATTCATATCTCTGCTCACACCCCATTAGGAATACCCACTGCCAAACACAGTCGTTCGGACAGTTTAAGTGGAGATGATGAACCTGGAACTCCCAGGATATCGCTTGGAAGGTCAAGATCCGTGTATGGGCAATGCTCTAATTGAATGTCGTAGCTGAAATTGCTGAACGATGCAAAAAGACACAAAGCGGGTAATTGAACATCTCAATGAATGATCTCTTAATTTTTTTACAAGATGAAGGCAGGATAAAAGCCTTCTAAATATAAATAAAGGATATAAAATATAGACTTTTGATTTTTTTTTTAATTTTGGGTTTACTATTTTAAACATTTTTTATTTTTTTTGAAAATATATACTATTAAATGATGTTTTTAGGTATTTTATAACAAAGTCGAAACATGGTTGAAATTTGAAAAAACCTTTTATTATTAAGATAATTTATATAAATATGTTGATAGATTATTTTTATTAATTTTAATCTCTATAACCGGATATTTTTCTCCTGAACGAGTTATTTTCGATCCTATAATCGATCTGGTTTCAAGTTCTTAAACGAACTGGTTTTGGGCTTCCAAACAAGTTGGTTTCGAGCTGATTTTGAGTTTACAAATGAGTTGGTTTCGAGCTCTTTAAAATTAAGTAGTATAAGTGTATTCGAGTTTAAGTCGAACTCAAACAGCATGAAAAATATTCGAGTCGATTTCGATTATATATACTTAAAATTTGTTCAATCTCGAGTCGAACTTAAATGAACTTCAAACTATTCGAGTTGATTTCAAGTACATGCTAAATTTGGCTCGCTCGCTCAATTAGCAACCCTATACATAGCCCGTGTGGCCCATTAAATAAGCCGCATGCTATGTTGCCAATGGCCGCCTATTCCCAACACGTGACCATAAACAACCACGTGTTGAGGGCACGTAGCCATGGTTGCATGCTTCTCTCGTGGTCGGTGGCCACCCGCGGTGAAAGGCCACTACCTTGGGGGTGGCGTGTTTGCTAGCCAAAGCATCACCGCCGATGCCACCACATTGCCACCCACCGCACCGTAACCTCAGCCCACGCCACCGCATTGCCAACACGCATCACATCTTCATTGGCACCCACCATTGTTTCGCTGGTGCCTGCCATTACGGCCTCCATCTGTGCCATCGTGTCACCACCTATTCCCCCATGCCACCATGTTGCCAGCTGCTCCCCAGTGTCCCCACCCCTCACTACCTCGAGTTCCATCAGTTCCAAGTGCTGTTGCCCACTGCCCGCACTACAACATCACTTCCGTTTGCCATCATGGGCTCCATTCACACCCCCGCTTCCATAGTGGCCACCATGTCACCGACAATTGCCACCGCAGCCTCTGTGTCACGACTCGTACTACTATTGGAGACCAAGCCCCCACCACCACCACCTCCCACACCGGCTTGGTCACCACCCCACCCCTGCCACCACCTTTGGCCATTGCCTCCGCCCTAATCCCAGCTCCGCCTTGTCTCCACCCTGGCACTGCCCGGCCTGGCCATCACCTCTGCCTCTATCCCGGCCTCGCCACCGTTGTATCTCCCTGCCATCTTACTAGC
>JAVDBV010003073.1:0-11540 GCA_032619315.1 Piper longum
CCCGCTTCCCTCTTCTCCTGAGCGCCGGCCGCTAACACCCACTCGCCCACAAGGAAGTTTTTTCAGTTTTACATGATATATCGCCGAAATTCCAGCAACATATCGCGAAATATGGCAAGCACCATTTCGCCGACGAGTTTCGTGTCGACTGCCTCCCGATACCGAAATCTCGGTGAGATTTCTTCTAGATCTCATGAAATTGCAAACCAAGATGACAACAAAGAGTTGTCTTACCATCATCAATGAAGATAAACAAAATATACCAAATATAAATTAAATGACAACTTCAGTTGCTCCAATAAATTTGCAAACAAGTTTATTAAATAAGAATTAGTAAGCAGGCATATTTCCATGAGGTTCCATTGATCACTTTGTAACAAGGAACAGATGTCTGCCAACCTGTAGTAATCTTTCACATCTCAGTAGTGGGTTCGCATAAGGGGTCATTATTAATGTAGTAATCTTCTGCTACTAATCTTCACTCCAAATTTAGGATTGTTGACCCAGGACTATAACTCCATTTTTACTATAAAAATGAAGCCCAAAACGATGATCTCATAGGGTGTGAAAAGAATCAAATAGAGGTTGCTTAATCTTAAAACCGAAAATATCTAATTCTAATTTCTATAATTCAAGGCATTTAATACATGGCAAAACTGATTCTTCCACTCTTACCTTCCCTCTCCTATGGTTAATGTGGAAACCCAAACTTGATCTTTCAAGTGTCAACAATATTCTCGACTCAGCTATGACAGTATACCAAAGGCTAATTTTATTATGGAACATGATGGATAATGGAAAACCCAAGGTTTCAGAAAGCACAGACAAGACCATTGTTGGCATTAATCTACAATTCAGTATTACTTCTTTGGTTTTAATTCAACACATGGGAGGGCAAAAAAATACTTATGCACAGACATCTAATTCTAGAAAACAAAATTCAAGTGTACACCTTCTATAAACATATGCAGCCACAGCAGGCACTCGAGCAATTAAATTTAGTGAATCTTCATAAGTTGGCTCCCAATACCTAACAAGAAAGAGAGTTACACAGAGTATAAATACCAATTAACTTTAGCCTTTCATAATAATGATTTTTCCTCATACTTTGATTTGTGAATTCCCTTCTCATATGCCTTTTGAAATTCACTTTCAACCTGAACAAAAACAAGGAAAAAGAAAACAAAACTAATATAATAACATTCCAGCCCCAATTCTTTGGGATTAGGTGGAAGAAGAATAGAACAACATTCCAGCTACGGTAACTTCATGAAATATGTCAAGGTTCAGTCATATACCTGAAGTGCCATAACTCCTGTAGCAAATTGAGTCATTGGGTGAGACGATGTTGGAAGAGCATCGATTGTCTTATAAACGTAGTCTGCATTTCAAGCAAAAGTGGACAATGAATAAATTTAAAGTTGTTGAATCTCAAGTCACTCAAGCATACTAAAAGATAAATTTGGCTGCCCATAGAAAAAGAAACAAAAACTAAATACCAAAATAAATATCAGTGATCTACTCATAGAAACGAAGTATCACTTCAACAATCCTATCCATTTTGAATAATAGGAGAATCACCCGCTAAATACAGACAGCCAATCCATTTACAATAAATTCATCAGGATGAAGACCATAAAAGTGCAAGTCACTAGTCAGCCCTGGGTTGACATAACTCATGGATTAAGTGAATGAGATGCAAGAAGATGCTTTGCTATACTGCATGTGGCTGCAATAGACACAATAAGCTCATGCTGCCAAAATGATAATTACAAACCTGGAATGCTTGCACGATTTTGCAACTCCTTTGACAAAGCTCCAACCTGTTCCTTAGTAGGTACCTACAAAAATTAATTTGACAACCAAATCGGTCTAAAAACATTTTAGACAACCATACAAAACTAATTTGACTAATGCTGTTGTTTGTTTATATTAATGCTATGAAAAATTCAGTACAGAGGAATTACAAAATTTTTCTAAACAAATCTAGTCGTTTTTTATTAATTTTCCTCCGTGGTTTAATATATTATGAAACTTCTTCAGTCAGTTTACTTTTATCTTTGTACCATGCCAATTTTGTAATTAATTCTTTCATAAGAACCAGTTGTTTGGCTTTTAATCAAGTTACATTTGCAAGTAAAATGTTTGCAAGTAAAACCTTAATCAACAAGAAAGGTGACCCCAATCTTTCTAAATATAAGATGACCACTGTTTACGCAAATATTTTCTCACTTGAGAGGAAAATTTTAATTTTTTACAAAATAGGCAGTCAATATTAATGCTAAAATAGGTAAGATTATGAATAATAAAAAGAATATATTAATAAATTGAATAAAATAATAATACCTTCCCAGTCAGTAGAAGCCAAAGTAAGCCCTCAGGCAATGGCTCTCCACCAGGGATGGCAGATGGCAAGACCTTTTGACATTCAGGAATTGAAAGGCCTCTAAATCTAATACCCTAAATATAGAAAATAAACCAGTCTTCTGTTATATACAAGAAGCCATATATCAAGTGTGCTCACTGTGAAGACGGATTCAATCACCAAACAGAGAAACATGAGTAAGAATCACTTGTATTCATTAGCTAAAATATCATCTTGATCAAATTATATTTAAAAAACAACAAGAATTCTAAGAGAAAAGTACCTCATCTGGATCAAGCAAGGAGGTTTCCCACAAAAGTCCTGTCATTCCCCTCATTCCTCCAATAACCTTCTCGGAAAATAGTCAATATAAGAATGAATAAGGCACCGTACTTGATCTTATAAATGTTAATAAATCAGATAAGCTTTTGTAACAAAAGAAAGAAGTTTCATAAATGGCAGAAAAATTTAGGTGAAGAAAAAAAAAAAGAAGGTTGCTACCTACCATATCAACTGTGATATTTCCGAGCTGAGTTTTTCCATGCTCACTTTTCAGCTTCTTAAGGCGCTCCTATGAAACAGTAAAGCAACTTTTTTGGCAAAGGATAATAAAAGAATTGAAAAATGTTGATGTAATAACGCTATTCAGGCCTACCATATTTTAGTGAGAAAATTTGTGAGGATATTTCTTTTGTTGTAAAAAGCACATACAAGAAATATTCCTAGATTATGTATTTACTCAAGTGAACTACTGTTTTCTTTGCTACAACATTGTTGAAGGTAAAAATAAAACAAACGACTACAAAAAATGGAAAAAAGCTTTCAACTGCACCTGTTGTTCTGGAATCAAGTCCTTCAACTGTGCGTGGAGATCCTTCACAAAGAACAGAAGTTGTGTAAGAAAATACAAACGAATCACAAAGTACTATCAAACACGACATTCCTTCAAGAAAAAGAACAATTGTATCTTTTCCTCATTGTCTCTACTGCTTCCCTATAAGGTAATTGAACATAAATTAGAAAAAAACTTCTATTGAATTCGTCCAGATAAGATAATCTATCAGATGATGCTTTGATAATGAAACCTACATACTTAACAATTCATTCAGTTCTGCACCGAAAGGACAACATCTAAGTGTATGAGTCTTTAATTAAAAAAAGGAGAAAATTTCACTGAAAGCTAGAAAATAATCAAAAAAAAAAAACTCCAGGCACATAAAATACACTAATAAGAAGGTTCTACCTTCTTCCTCTAGTAAAAGTGAAACATAGAATGGGATAGAATGGAATAGGAGACAATTCTGTGACATATTGAAGCATTAAAGTTACCAGTTCCGAGCCACTTTGAATTTGAAGCCAACGTATAGAGCCAATCAAGCTACGTTGTTGGGCCTGTAATAGATGTAGTGGAGATTAGGGGGAGGAAAAAAGTGTAAAAATTAACCACAGCAGCAGTATCCAGGTTCACTACACTAATCAGTTTATCTCAACAAAAATCCCGAGCAAAAGACGAAACACATCACAACCAAGAACCATCCAAGGAAACCAAAACGCCACACTGCAACCTAATGGCTACAATATATTAAATATATCGATAAGAAATTAACAAACTGATCAATAGAAACAGCAGGCCAAGCATGCCTCCCGCCATCGTTATTTAATTTTGCATCAACATCAACACAGACAATAAAAAATAAAAAACATACAAGCAGCCGAGAATCCGGCGGCAAAGAAAAAATGATGAATCAAAAACCCGACCCGCATATAGCGTGGAACAACAATTTGCATCATAAAACGGAGAACACAGATGAGCGTCAGGCCATCGACTCTAGCCGGGTCCAACAGTACCAATCCACACCACATCGCAAAAAAAAAAACAACACATCACAGTAAAACCAAAAACACCAAACGACGACAGCAACAAACAAACAAACGGCTGCAATATGAGCATCCATGACGAAGCAAAAACATATATGGCGGGCATAGGAAGAAAATTAAAAAAAGGGGGGGGATAAAGAGCGGTTACGATGCGAGATCGGAGGGTGGAGAGGGCGGAGAAGCTCCGGAAGAACGACATCGGCGACCGGGTGAGCAGCTGCAAAGGCAGGCACAAAACACAAACGAATCAAAACCAGGGCGAAGAGCAAAAAAGGATTGGGAAGAAGAAATGTGCGGTGCTGGATCGAATCGAAACAAGAAACAAATGGGGATTTGGGGAGGAGAGAGGATACCTGGTTTCTGACGAACGTCGGCGGCGAGGAGGAGGGGGAGCTTGTCGGCGGTGGAGGTGGAGGAGGAGAGGGGAAGATGGACCCGAAACTTGCGGCGTCGTATTCGGGGAACGGGGCCTCTCAGGGGGCAAAATTTCTTACGTCCGCCTACTTTGTTATGTCTAAACAGCAAAGCAAATCTCTTACGTCCGCCTTCCTGTAATAATTAAGTTAGTTTTTTTCATTAAAAATAATATTTTGTAATAATTACTACAACAAATCCCTAATCTTATTTAGGACTAATCAAAAGCCTAATTTTGCCTTTTTTTTAAAAAAAAATAATTTTGTTTAGAGTTGTTTAGTTGTCCTTAAATTATACAAATGAAATATCAAATTTAGAGGGTAAAAAAGTTTTATGTGGTTTTTAATGTCTGCAAATTTAGTTAAAAGAAATTCTATTTTTGGTTAAAACAATTCTACGTAAAATATTTTACAAAGTAAAATTTTCTTATATAAAATAAAAAAGTTTATAGAAAATTTTAGAAAACACACATAGGAAAAAATATTCTATTTTTATTTTATTTTCCAACTATATCCATAAGGGAATCTTTAAAATTTTCATATCATTTTATTTTATTGTATTTCTATTTTCTATGAAATTTTTTTTTCATTTACTCAATTTTTATGTCAATAAAAAAAACCATTAAAGAAAAGTATTGAGAAATACACAATTAATTTAAAAGCATAAATCAAGTATAGGCTTTTGTTTGTTTGTTGTGGTTCAATACAAAGCTCTACATCTATTTTTTTTAATAAAAGTAGAATTCAAGACTAACTTGTGCTTAAAAAGTACGAAGTTTGATCAATCAAAATATAATAAAAAATAAAATAAAATAATAATATATTAAATTATTATAATGTATCTTCTTTGCTTGAGATCTATTTTTAAAGTCAAGATTCAATAAAAATCTATACCTGATATATTAAATTATTATAATCAATATTATTATTCAACGAAAAATTTATCTACAAAATTAAAATTTATTTGTAATATAAATCATGCCATGTAATAACACAATATATTACTTAATTTTATATAAAAAAAGTGTATTAAATTTCCTTAAATGAGTTTAGCTAAAATAATGAAGAAAATGTATACAAAAGGACAACTAAAAGGAGGATGGTGTAAAAGTTCTGCCAATTGGCAAATACCAATTCTTATTCATAAGGATTGGTTCAAACTGATTTTATTTGGGTTATGGTATCCAAAACCGTAAACCCTAAACCAAAACTCCTTTTATTTTTTCACCCGGCTCTGTCCTCTCCCCCTTCGATACCCACCAAATCTGCCTAACAAGATAGTGTAGGCATTCTCGTTGGATTTCAACCTAAGAGCACATATGAGAAGCCATTCTTAGGAAAACTTCCATGTGTGTCCTTATCAAGATTGTCGAAAAGGATCATAGTTGATACTATTTAGTCTCTGCACTTGAGTGCATGAGTACAAGTTAAAAGCTCATATCAAAACACATCATGACAAGGTTGGCTGTGAATCATTTGCTTGTTTTGACTAGCTACTGTTAATGGTATTTAGTCTCCAGTTTTCTTTCTTTTTGAACATCCACATACACACTATACATAATTTTGATCTTGATTCCTTGCAAGGTCATCCAAGGATGGTGTTTATCAGGCATTTCAGTTGTTGGAAATAAAATATCTCCACTTAAGAAGAGAGCACATGGTCATAACAAAACAAATCAGCTTCAATAGAATCCTTACCTTCTTACTTCAAGAAAGGGAGCTTCCATTCTCTGTACACATATCCTGTTTGTACATGTTCTAAGTAGAAATGGTTGTACCACATTATGATCACATATCATCCCTTGCTACATGCTTCTAACCACCATCACTTGAAAAAAACAAGAGATACAATTCCAAGATAACTAATAAATAGTCCATGAACAATATACAAACATCCACTTTCACTACAAATAAAAAAATTACATAGTTCATCAACTTGTAATGAAACCCCTTGCATGTTTCCATCAATACACATGGATTCATTTTCAACATCTTTTTCTCCTTGTTCAATGCAAATTTGTGTCCAGCATATGTTACAAATCAGCACATTTTTTTATTAATAAAAAAAATAAAATCAGCATATTTATGTCTTGATTGAGACTCAAAAACACCCCATCGCTTTGGCTTCATGGTTGAAGCAGATGGTTCTTGCTCCACATCATTTTGAATAGCCTCATTCACAAAGCTCTTGCTTGTATTTCCCTCTTGTGAAGCCTTTTCCTCCAATAACAAACATTTACTTACTATAATACATATAATTTTAAATTATAAAATGTGAAGTAATATCTATTTGTACCTTATTCAATGAACAAGTATTTCTATAATGCCCAATTTCATGGCAAAGGCCACATCTTCACCTTTTAACTTGAGAAGACACTTGTTTCCAACGAAGATTTTAGCCTTTGTGCTATCTTTGGCCAACCATTACTCTTCACCTTTGAAGGATCTTTACGTACAACTTGAGATTTTTGCTCCAAATGCAAACTATACATTTTTGTTGGAGCACCCACAACACTTGATTCAATAGTTTGTTCTACTTGTGAAGTAGTTGTTAATGTAAAACACTCAAGCTCATCAACAATTACTTTAAGCATTGGCATTACTGTAACACCTCAAATCTAATTCACCATCGTGAACCAAACTGGCATGTTATAGGCCCCAATTAGGTCGGCTAACCCGAATCCAACGCGTGCGGATCTAATTTCGGTGTCTTGAGACGAAGATACATATCTGGATGAATGCATAAAACCCTAATAGAATAATACATGGATGACATGCAAACTAATTTACACACCAATATAATTGCAATAAAATCAAAAAAAATCCTAAATAAAAACGGACAGAGTTACCCCTAAAAGTGTAATTATGAGCCTCCCTATCAAAACCGACATATACAACATATATACATATATAGAACATTAGCATTCACACATTATTTTAATCTATTATATACATCATTCGCTGAATCTTGGGTCTCAACCCGCCCTTGCAGTCTCTTTACAGCTCATGTCATATCATCATGTCATAGCATTCAATCACAGCATATCATCATATCTTAGCATCTACAATATACATCATTCGTTAAATCTTGGGTCTCAACCCGCCCTTGCATTCTCTTTACAACTCATGTCATACCATCATTTCATAGCATTCAATCACAGCATATCATCATATCTTAGCATTTTCTCACATCAGTTCCAATATAATAAAATCATAAGCAAAATATTAAACATTCAATCACCCAATATGTGTGTGTACAAAAGACCTCATTGCTCCTCCGTCTAGGCTGACATATCCATCGCATACTTGTCACCTACATATAGTACAAAAATGTGTCAGTAACGAGTGTTACTAGTCCATAATATAACTAATATCAAACTGAATATAAAAGTACTCTCAGGCCATCGCTTTTAGTACTCTTTGAACCACAAGTCCGGACATGCGCTGTACTTAACAGTACCCATAAACTTCCACGTTCTCCATGTGTGAGGAACTCAAACGCGGAGTTGTCAGGATCCTTCGAGATTGGAATAGTCTTCTCACTAATCCAGAGCCCGCTTTGACTGTCACGGCATCCGCTCATGGTATGTGAAGTCGATTTTGTCATCTCTCGCCTCACTGAAAACTTGGTAAAAATATATATAGGCATAGGAAGGGATTTATAAAATAGGCCCAAAGGCAACTTATGGTGGATCTTGTTTTTGAAATCATTCTCGAGGGATCTCATCCTCAAGGGTTATTAATCCAAAAAAATGTTTGGCTAAATGGCCCGAGTTGAGTGAGATCTGATAAAATGTCACTTAACCCGTCCTGCAAGTAATAATCAAATACATAATAGAAAAGAGCGTAAAATAGAGGTGAGTCTTAAACGGACCTGATAGAAACTCCAAGTGTGTCATCGCCCCTAGGCGGCAAGCTCCTACTCCGTACTTGCACATCAAATTAAAAAGCTAATGCCCGCTAAATAAATGATGCATCAAACTCATCCTAATTATCACACACAATGTAATCATCATCGATCAAGCAAATCAACAATCATTATTGTATATAATTCTAAGTCATCCTATTCATACTAATTTTATTGTATTTTTTTTTAAATTACATCATAATCAACTATCATGCTCATACTCTATTTATCTTATTAGATCACTTACTATTCATTCACAATTATTCAAATCATGCCACTTATCACTTCATCCGTAATTAGGGCTTAATCACATCAACATCAATTAATCATTCCTTGCATGTTGTGATAGCATTTATCAACTTTAAATTATCAAATAAGAGGTAATTACACCTCGCATTGTCGACAATTGGCGACGGTTAGGGTTTCGTCTTGCGTGCATCTCAAACCTCAAATTCAGTGCTCAACAGCGTTTGAAGCTCGATCGGGTTCGACTGGATGAGCTTCGTAGGAAATCCGGTGAATTCTAACAATTCCAATTTTCTGGCGGGTTTCGGTGGTTTTTTGGCGGGTTTCAATGGTTTTTCAGTACTTTCCAGTTGTTTTTCGGTGACAATCGCCAGTGGCATCTACTGGCCGGATAGTGGTGGTATTGGGTAACGCATCTATGGCATCGGTGTCGCCAATAGAGATGGCGGCTCGCCAAAAAATGGCAAAAACAAGAGCGGCTGTGGTGGGTGACTCAATTCGGTCGGCTTGGGAGGCAATAGGCTCCGATCTGGTCGGGGAAGCTCGCTGGGTGGTCAAGGGTGTCGAGGCGACCACTAGACGACGACAACGACGACCATCGACGGGGTGATCGATGATGGAAGCGTGGTGCAAGAGCGCGGCTTCCTCGCTTCATGGAGGCCGGGCAACGATCGGGAGGGCTCGGGGTAGCATGGCGACGCCGTGGTGGGTCAGGGCAACGTCGATCGGCGGTCGGGCGGCACCGACAGTGCTGGCGGCTACCACCAAAGGGGGGGCTACCACTCAATGGCAAACTTGTAATTAAAACTTGACTTGACTCTGGAAAATAAAATAAAATCAACATCACAACATTGAAATGACATGCTCTATAACTATCAACCCACTCAAACTACCTGTAACGCGTCCTAATGTGGTAAATGGCCTAAAACTATTTCTATGATCAAGATGCGTAATAATAAAAAATACTGCATACTTCTATATATTTAGATAACTCATTTTTTTATGTTATATTCATGGCTTTGTCATTATATACTTGGGTATACATGACTCCTCATAGCTCATACACGCGATTGGCGTCAGCTCAGTACGTATATTCTGAAATATACTTGACTCAAAATAGAAGTCGAATTGATTGGTTCTAAATATAAAACCCTTACTCGAATCGTGAGTTTTACAATTGCAACACCCCAATGTTGCGGTGATAAACAAATCGAATTCTAAATTTTATACATTGCACTCTAAAAATATTAGATCATATATGGTGAAGTAGTTGAAGTTTGAGTCCCATTTACAGCTTTCAAAGTAGTACTTGATGTATATACCTTGCATTAATTTTCCATCCAAATAATATATAATTTTGAGGTATCATGTCTATATCCAATTGAAAGAAAAACCTTCAAAATATGCTGACATAAATTATCTTCTCCTTCAAACTTCAAGTGCAATGTATAAATTTTTTTGGCTTGTCTAATTTAAGAATTCCTAACTGCTTTAAAAGTTAGTTTCCTATTGTTGATAGGAGTCATATTTAGCTCCTAAAAGTCTATTTCTATAAAGATCTAAATCATATTTGGAGTAGATTAAAGAATGGGAATCATGAAAAATCCAAACCATGCATTACTGCACATTGCGCTGGAAAACAACAAGTTTGTGTCATATTTCTCTGCTTAAAAGCATCATCAGGTGGTGTTTCATTCTCTGTTGACTTATTCTCTATGTCTTGTTCTTCTTTCAACTCCTCCATTGGCTCTGTTAATGTGTCTCTCTCTTTCTTCCTTTCCAGCTAGAACTGGCCCAGTTGAGAGCTGTACCATGTCACCAGCCACACTATCTGAATTAACATTATCTGCGTCAATCAAATTGGAGATTGGCACAGACTCTCCTTCAGTTTCAGTACCCTGCGCTAAGGTTTCAGAAACCCTTAACTTTTTGGAAGATGGTTGTTGCTCATCAGACATGTTCTCAACTGGAACACAAACTCCTCGAATTTCAGGTACAGAAGGGAGGCGTTTCCAAGATGCTGGACTACTCAGACCCTCAGGATCCGAGGTGGAAGCAGGCTTCTCTTCTTCATTTGGATTATTGACTCCATCCATTTCTGTTGGTTCAGTATCTCCAGCAGATTCAGAGGACTCTTCCAGACGAGGACGGACTAATCTTCTACCACCAGTTTTACGCATTTCAACAACAGGTTTGGTCACAAGTGAGCGCTTGGCTCTTTCTTCCAAAGGTTTCTGTTGAAGACCTGCAACGCGCACCAAGGTTTGCGTACTGGATCTGTCAATGGGAACATGAGGGCATGAAATTAGGGGTGTAAACGAGTCGAGCCGAGCAAGGGTGTACTTAAGTTTGGCTCGATATAAAACAAACCGAACCGAACTTTAATATAAACGGGTAAAACTTTAATGTAAATGAGCCGAGTCGAACTTGTCCAAAATTTATGGTATTTGAGTTTTGTTCGAGCCGAGCTTCAGCTGAATTTGAGCTTAGCAAATGTTTATGTTTTCGACTTATATAGGATCAAAATTTTTTTTTAACACTATATAAGTTCAATGTGACCTCAATAGTATTTACGAGTTAAGCTGAGCCGAATATTTTTTTGAGTTTGAACACGTCGAATTCGAGTTTCGAGCTGAACCTAACCGAACACTCCTTTGCTCAAACTCTGTTCGTTGTTCAACGAGCTTATCCATTTCGAGCCGAGTATTTTTTCAAGCACAAAATTAACGAG
>JAVDBV010003074.1:0-11164 GCA_032619315.1 Piper longum
CAAGGGCGCCTCGGTCCCACCGAACCCTTCAAACCCGGACCGAATCACTTGAACCGGTCACCCCGGGGACAGACGATCCCGCGCCTGAACAATATGTAATATATTCTTCAAAAAAAAAATTACAATGTATTTTGTGTGAAAATTAATTATGATTACCTTATAGAGGCCAACCCATGTGTTGTCTAATAAGAAAAAAATTTCCTCCTTTTTCTTATTTATTGAGACAAGAAAAAGGGGTAAACAATTTTCCTCGTAGGACAGCAAATGGGTGGGAGACACAAGATATTCATAATTATTTTATGCTTACATTTGGATGTAACTATTCTTCATTTATATGCAACTTAATTAACTTAATATTTTTTTTGCATAAAATATTTTAAATATAACTTTTTTTAGTAAGGTTAGACTATTTTAAAATTTTCTTTTCATTAACAATACTTCCATGCCAACCAAAAGGATATAAAAAATAATAATTTAAATAACATTAATGATGTCCTTTCTCATAGAGGAAAAACTTCGTACCAACTTGTGTCCTCTTAATAAAGAAAAATTTTAGCATCACCTTGTGCGGATTAATAAACGGATATTCGAACAGTTTGAAAAAAAATCCCAGCCATGTATTCTAAATGAATAACTAATGTCATTTTGAATTGATATTTTACTTTTACATTAAACTTATACTTAGCCGCCTCCCAGACTAGGGTAGAGTGGCCTCAACTTGAGTGGGCAGGACCAATTTTTATTGGAAGAGACTGCTTGCACATAAGTATTTTCTGCGGCAGTGGCACCCCATGAATTGTGCATGGTAGAGGGGCGCCAATACGTCATAAAATCTTAATCTCCAAGCCTAAACAAGCAACGTACATAAGACAAATGTTTTTACTCAGGCAGTCTTAGTAGCCTAATGTCAAAAAAATGCTGAGGGATTGCAAAATTTGTTTCTCCACACTACTAATTTTATAAATACAACTCCATCCTGCGCCTTGACAGAGCGTTTCTGATGCACAAGTATGTTGTATTCCAATTGCCAAAACCCATCCCTGCAAAAGCTGATGCACCAGAAATGCCCAATCCATACCTTACTAATACCTATACAATAGGTAACTGCACAATTTCGCTAGAGGACGACTCCCTTGGCAATTATCTTCAAAGAATATGTACAATTTCCTTCGATATCATTAGAAGGTTTAGCATGCTTTCCACATACGTCCTCATATCCGGCCAGTGAGAGATAACAGTTTGAGGTAATGAAGGAGAAAAGCATTTGTTTTCAAGTTGTACCCATTCAACTTAAACCGGTTCTTGAGATCGAACTGCCCACGCCGAACTTAGTGCACGAAGACGTTGGAAGTAGTCTCCCAATGCGAAAAGGGCCCTCGCAGCTTGGCGAGTTGTAAGAATGAGGAACATCTGCTTCAGTGCTTGTTGTCGGAGATGATCCGCCTGTAACAAAACCAAGTGGTCAAGTGTTTTAACAAACTATTTTTAGTCACCTTTCATTCACCGGAGGATGTGCAACTGCATGATCAAATGAATCAAACAGATGTTCACTGTGCTCTACAGTTCGTCTCACAACTGCCAAATTGATAGAATCGATCCTTACACGGTAAACTACACTTCAAGCTGTTTAAATTCATAGTTCATAGGATTTGATACTGTCATAAGTGGTGACATATTAAGCTGGTTCAATTGTCAATACACACACACACACACAAGGATGTAGTGCAACTGCATGATAAAACGAATCAAACAGACGTTCACAGTGCTCTATAATTCTTATAATTCACAACTGCCAAATTGATAATATCGATCCTTACACGACAAACTACACTTTAAGCTGTTTGAATTCATAGTTCATAGGATTTTATTTGGTCATTAGTTGTGATATATTAAGCTGGTTAAATTGTCAATACACACACAAGGGCTGAGAGCGATCAACCACTAAAAGCAACGTATCTCTAATGAATCACCTGATTTACGAAGCTTATAAGAGCTTCCAACTTTCCCATCGCGGCGGTCATCTGTCCCATATAATTTTCTGTAACTCGCGCCAAAGTTTCCGATAAAGTATGTTGAAGCTTTTCCATACCTTGCATCAATGCATCCTCTGCTTGTTGAGATGATCGTTGAAGGTTAGAAACAGACCTACGTTGTTGATCTGTCAAGGCGTCTAGGTGGGGAATGAGAACCTAGAGAATGCACAGAACACAAAACAAGTCAAATCAGCTCTCGTAAGAATTAGAGCATGGCCACAGTATAAGACTATATATACTTAAGCTGGACCCTGGATGGTATGAAACCTAGATGTATTAAGTTTTCGATGCCATAAGAAAAAATGAACATAGAAAAGAGAACATTTTGATGGGCAATAGATTTGTTATATTTTGTTACAGATATTTTCAAACTGGAACAATAAGAAAATGCTTACGGAAATAAAAGACACTGAAGATGAAATATGCACTAAAATCTCCAAAAAGTAAGTAAAATTGAGAGATCTCGTATTTCAGCTTTTCTCTTATCACAAGCATATCAAATGTCATTTCCAACAAATATAGCAAATGTGAACCAGTTATGATCTCACTTACCAGTTTGTTCGTACACTAACCTATTCTGATCTGAAATAGTAATTTTATTCCATCCAAGTCCCGTTTATTCTTCTTGTACTTCATTTAAAGATAACAGCATTGTACTCCACATAAACTCACTTTTAGAAGTTCTGAAGGGCGAAATCCACCAATCCAGAGAAAGAATTGCTCTGCCGCGGACTTCCACATACCCGACATCACAAAAAAGACATCAGATTTTGCAGCAGCAGCCTTTAAACGGAAAAGTAAATCATAGTGGCCCATGACACTCTCAACAAGAATCCGCAAATCAATATCACTGACGTGAACTTGCAATGCATTTCTGAGTTCTGATGTCAGCCTCTCTTCCATTTTCACCCAATGTGCATACTCCATCTCAAACTGAGCAATACCTGGAAGTTATTTGAAACAGTAGTAAATCAGTAAAAACATAGCAGACAGCAAATAGATAAAACATGATGAAAACCCTGCAGCATTTGATAAAGTAAAAATAAAAAGCACCTGAGCTAGCAGAAGTCGGTAAGCCCACACGGCCATCTCCTAAATTTTGACCCATATATACACCCTGCAGAAATTTTTTCAGGAAGTTAGAGAGAGCAGGTGATGATATATTTTAAGGCAATAAAGGTTCAATACCTGCTGCCTAGCTCGATCAAGCTCTTGTTCAAGTTGAGTTAGCTTTACTCTACTTGATTCTAGGTTCTGGACATATGCCTAGTACAATTGAAGGGAGAAATTACTTCATATTTGGAATATTTCATGGATTGTAATGAAATTTCATCCTAATAGGCAAAAAAGAGTAGTTATCTTGATCTGTTTAAAATGCAAAGAAATAGATAGCAACGCGTGGTAAGATATCTTACCTTCTTACGTAGCCGGCTCTTCCGGGCAGCCTCCCTATTCTGAGCAAGACGTCTCAAAACCTAAAATCATAAACATCACTAAAGCTTTAACATTGACTTCTTGACAGTGCAAGAACGTAGAATGAAATGATCAACTACAACTCTACAAGTCTCTAAAGTCTAACACTAGTTATATTCAAATTAAACCAACTGCAGATTCATGCAAACAGCTAGTTCCAACAAGAAACTGGTTGATATATGGTAGGCATAATATAATTAAAATATTAAGTACATATGGAGATATACTGTGCATTAGAGTAGGACTCATCCATTAGAACAATACAAATTCATAAAGCATCTATTTAAAACCAGAAGTAGGGCAATTTTCACACGCTATAATAAAAACGTATATAAGATCAAATTTATTTTAGTGGCATGTCATAAGTTTTATGAGAACTTAATATTTAATTCCTTATCACCAGCAGGTAAAGTATTAAAAATTCAATGAAAAAATTGACAGCTCCACACTGAGTCCGGTTATTTCCACTAGTAGGATTGACTAGCTTCATGTAATAACTTGAGGCAGCAGCTAAGATTCTTATAACGACACCAGACATTGAAATCTGCTAATATCTATGGATAATTGTAGTAAACAAAAACATTACCGGTCACCAGATTAGACGTATGCTTACCTTCTCCGGGAGTTTGTTCTGATCTAAATTTAACTTTTTTGGTGTCACGTGATTTCCTTGTGAAGCGGCCTCACACTAGATTACCAATAATGACTGAATCAAACATTGCAAACATCCAAACAATTAACGGAGATTTAAAAGAATAGGAGGTCAAATCCTCACTCTGTTGCCAATATTTCCATCTGGCTCTAAGATTGCAGGAATGTCACTTTTGAATGACTCTCCCCAAATAGCCATCTGATGTTCTGGTTCATAGAGAACCACTCTTCCAGATGGGATAAACTGAGTAGATGCGGAATTCATTTTCTTCGCATTAAACAAGAAAACACAAATGAGTTACAAATGGGATGTTGCAAACGCACAGAAGAAGACAGTTGTAATAGACAATTTTTTTAAGTTTAATAAGCAGGAAGCCTTCACGCTACCAGCGGACGTTAAACCAGTGAGTCTAAGCTATTCTCAATACATGTCAAATTATGAACATCGACCATCCACCCCCGTCCTCCAAACCAAAAAAATGAAAATTAGAAAACAGAGATTCTCCCTACAAGTTAAAAGGCTTGACAGACGAATTTGGCAAAAGCAGAAAAGCTTCAAAGGTCAAGGAAGATGTTGGTGTCTTCCTTTGGAGACTATCCTCTAAAATTAAGTAACTAAACAACCATCATATCTATCTGACCATCTCGACAGGTTCATGTAGCAGCGCTAGCTCTGTTAATCCTTTCAGCCGCACATCTACTCAGATCCTAGCAAAACGATCGGTAACAAAGTACGAGGAATTATGATACAGATTACGGAACTACTGGATAATGTTCATAAATCATTTCGTCCTTACCGGCATGTCCCATAGAAACTAAGGACGGGGGATCGGAAAGAAGATGAGTTTGTCAATTAAAACTTTCCATACTAGAAGCTCACAGTTCATTCTATTGATTTTGATGAGAAAAACTTCCACCTTAAATTGAATTTAAATAAACCAAAACAAAAGATAAATATAGAATCAAATCAAATCCAAAGCCGAATAAAGTATCCAAACCAAAGCAAATTCTTAATATTGTACCGGCCAAAACAGAAAGAAAAACGCAAAGCAGATATAAACACGGATCGACACACATAAACCCAAGCAAAGCTCGATCGCCTTAACCAAGAGGAACTGCTTCCCATCAGCTGGGAGCAATTTCAACTAAACATAAATCAAAATCAGGCACCACCCAACTCCTCTGGAAGCTCCCAAAGAATACGTCACTCCTCTGCACCCCACTTCCCCTCAAAACCAAATTCCCATACCCTTCCCACTACCACTAAAAAGATTCTACTCAAATAGTAGAGCTCGTTTTAAAGATTACGTAAAAAGGAAGATGTTAATTACTCCATACATCTCTCTCATCTATAACTCTGTTTTTTATATTTATTCCTTCGGCAAATACAGTCAACGTGGTCACATTTCCACTATCAACGTCCTTTTTTTTCTTGAGTGTGCGTGGAGCAAATATGCTTACCAGGTCATTGCCGGCTCCGTTAATGAAAACAGATACATGGAAACAAAATACGAAGGATTTTTTAATGGATGGATGCCTTAAAAAAAAAAAACTAATGATTAATGGATGGATTTAAAAGAAAGTATTAGAACTTTGATTAGGCAATTATGTTTTATGACAGAGATGGGCATGATCAAGACTTGACGAAATTATTACAAATTTCGGTGATATTATTACAAAATGTGGTTCAATTATTAACAAAGATTAAGATTACCCCTTGGGGTGGTGTCGTGGACGTTTCATATGTCAGCTCTCGTGTCAGATTCCGCCGGAAAGGCCAACATGGATTGGTCGTGTCCAACATGCCTGCACCGTTTACCCTTCTCCCCAAATTGAAGTGGTCGTGGGAAATACGAGTCCTGATCTTCATTCCAGAGTACATGACGTTATCACCTGATGTGCCAAAATTATTGACAGATCAATTTTAGACATATATAATTTTTTCCCAAAATAATGTTACATAATTTGGTAAGAGTCTACAAAATTGTATTGCAATAACGAGGTTTATTGATATTTTAGGTATAGTAGATGTTATCACATATAAAATTGTATTCAATTCGATGGAATTGTTTGATCTTAAAGGGTTTTGCCTGATAATACAAATATACTTTCATTTTACAGATAAAATCTTTTTAATATTAAAATACAATATATAATAATCTAACATCTTATAATTTTTTAATTGATTCTAACTTTTAAAATAAATCCTAATTGAATTAAAAAAGAGACTGTACTAATTTAATTTTTTATTTTTAATTTTTTTGTTATATTTTAATTATTTAAATGTCATATATTCAGTTAGAGGTTAGTACAAGTTCCCCTTTTATTAATTAATTATGCAATATGTCCATTACAAGGAAACTTTGATTTTATAGATAAACTGTTTTCCAATTATAATAATGGACTATAATAATATAACATCTTGGTTGTAGATTCCCATTGAATTTAAAGATATAATTGAATGAAGAAATAAAGTATAATAATTTGATTTATTATTATTTTTTGTTGTAATTTAATTGGTTCAATTTTTTTGCTTTTAATGAGAGGCTAATATTTAGTTCCCTTTTTATTTATAAGAATATATACTAAAATAAATTGACATATTATTTTTTATTTTGTTGTATTTTAATTTGTTAAATCTCAAAATTTTAATCACATGTCAATCTTGAGTTCATCTTTTATTAATAAGAGTAGGTAAGAGTGGATGTAGTCATAACTCATATTCTTAACTAAAGAGTGGCTAGTATAATATTTATGATTAGTAAGTTTTTTACCACAATGATTTTAGTAAACTAGCACCTTGGTTAGTTTAGTGGAGAGTTACTCAATTATCTAGGTCCAATACAATAAATATTATTACAACATTATCACTTGCTATGCCATTAAATATTATTACTACTTTACTACTTTTTATCCAAATAATAATAATAATTAAATATGTTTTATTTATTAATAGTATAATCCGGTTGGGAAATGGCTCGATCTAGATTAATCTAGTAGGGAATGACCTAATCTAGTAAATAGTGGGTAAATAACTAAGAAGATTTGGGCTTTATCCAAAATGACTACCTAACCACTAAGGCAACCCACCTACTAGCATAACCAACCTCTTAACATTTATCAAATTCCTAACTCATTTCCATTACGAATGTGGGATCATTCTCTACACTTCCTCATACTTGCAACGCAGTTAAACACTTAGCAAGTTGGTCTTCTAAAGCTTAGGTAAACTAGATGCTCATTCCCACTTATTGGGGTTGCCATTTTGGGCTTTCATAAACGTTCGCACCGCTAATTGGGCATCTACTTTTTGGGCTTTAACAAACGCCTGCACTACATATTCGGCTTAATTTTTTTTTTGATACAACAAGGTTGTTGAGAGCCCATGAGTTGGCGGTTGTAATACTTTGAGAAGATTTGAGCCTTAACCAAAATGCCTAGCTAGCCACTAAGATAATCTACTTCTTAGCATTTATCAAGGTCGTAACTCATATCCATTACTGATGTGGGACTATTCTCAAGAATAACCGGTATATCTTGTGGGGTTTGTCTGCCCCGATTGGGAGTGCCACGATAAGGTTGCTGCATGTTTGGAACGAATGAATTTGGCTACTTTGATAGATGTACCTAATATTTGTCGATTATAGATAAGTTTTTTTAAAAAACAAATTGGTCAAATTTAGTTTGGGTTATTTTTGTTCCTAAAACAAACTCATACTTTTATAAACATTAATGTAATTCTTTGTTAACATGTTATTAAATTTGAATATCCTAACGGCCACTCTCAAGTGAAATAATCCATTAAGTCCTCTAAAATAATTTGCTCAATAAGCATATTTCAAGTAGAGAGAATTTTTAATAGATGAATTTTCCCTCAGTGCTCTATTTTGTTATAATGATATAAATATAAATGACAAGGAAATTTAAATTGTAGGACCTAGAAAAGCGTTTCTTGAGAGTACATGTAGTTTGCTTTTCAAATTAATGAGGATCAAATAGATACGGGTAGATGCTAGTAGATAGGCCTTGCCTTTGGCGTAGTTTTCCTAGATATAGCTTAGATTAGGACCTTGCAATACTCTATAGTATGACCAACCCAATAGGCCCTTAGGGGACAAAATTTTTGAAAAGAGGGAAGGTTGTAAAACTCCTCACTTGAGTCATGGTTTTATAGTCGTTAGCTGGTCAATTCGACTGTAGTTTAAGTCAGTTTAGCTTTTTACAACACATGCATGAGGCTGAGGCCGACCATGTGCACATGCTATGGAGGTTCATGTATTTTATGATAGCATCAGATATGCATTAGCAGATTGAGTTACCAGCAGATATGAGAGTATGCAGTTGATTATTTTATTTTATCTTCATTTTGTAACAGTAGAATTAGTTTAGGTTGATTAACGCATTAGGATACGTTAGATCGTGTTTAGGTGGGTTATTAGTTGTAGAGCATGTCATTAGATGTCATGCTGTTTGTTTTATTTTAAGGTAATTTTTCCAATTTTTTTGGATTTTGTTAAGAATTATTATGAGTTAGTTATTACTTTTGACTCGACTCGGAGTCGAGTCAAGTTTTATTTACGAGTTTGCTACCGATAACCTCGACACCTTTTTCTTCTCCCCCAAACCCTGACCGCCGCTGCGCCGTCCCCCCAATACGAGTTGTCATCACCACTGTGGGGGTTGCCACACCACTGGTCAACACTGCCAAACACCGCCACATCATCGCCGTGCCACGCGGAGCATCCCAACCGCCATCAAACTTCCACGACACGGGAACGCTATGCCCTAGCACCACCCTCCTGTTGTCGAACCCGCCGTCGGGGAACGTCGCCGTCGTCATCTAGTGGTTGCCTCAACTTCTTCGACCCACCCACAACCTTCTCCAACTTAAGCGGAACCCATCATCTCCCAGGCTAGCCGAATCTAGTCACCCACCACTGACCGCCTCTGTTTTAACCATTTCCTGGCAAGCTGCTACCTCCGCCAACAAAATCTACATCATAGACGTGTTCGCTCGCCGAGCCGATTCCAATGATACCCAATACCCCTGCCATTCGGCTAGTAGATGTTGCTGGCGATTGCCACAAGAAAACCACCAGAAAGCTACTAAAAAACCACTGAAACTGTCGAAAAATCGTCGTAACCCTACCAAAAAACCGGATTGGTTAGAATTCACCAGACCTTCCACAGGGCTCGTCTAGTTAAACTAGATCAAACTTCGAACGCCAAGGAGCGCTAAATTCATGCTTCGAGATGTGCTATGAAACCCTAGTTGTCGTCGATTGCCGACGACAAGAGGTATAATTACCTCCTATTTAATTATTTAAAATTGATGATTATTAGTATATCATGCGATGATTGATTAGTTGTCGCGATAAAAGTCTGATTGTGAATGAAATAATGAGTTGCATGATGTTATTGGTAATCGATGAATGCTAATGATCTATTTAGGTAATCGAAATTTTAGCTTGCTAATTGATTGAAACGTAACCTAGAAAAACATAATAAATTTGGTATGAATAGGATGAGTTAGAATTATTTTTATACTAATGTCTGTTGATTAGTTTGATTGATGATGATTGCATTGTGAGTGTGATATTATGATGAGTTTGATGCATCATTCATTTAGCAGGTGTTAGCTTATAGATTTGATGTGTAGGTACAAAGTAGGAGCTCACCGCCTAGGCATGATGGCACGCTTGGAGCTTCTATCAGGTCCGTGTAATGACCAAGCCAAAAATGCAATATCGTGAGCCTAACCAGCTCGAGTGTTACTCAAAAATATAACTAACCAGCTCTGTAACGACCTGCCATAACCAGACTGAGTGTTACTTAAAATGGTGAATGAACAAATAAGTCTATAATTTATAACTTATCAAATTAACTCATGTTTCATATGACAATATAAAATAATGAATGAACAAATAAGTCTAGAATTTATAACTTATCAAATTAACTCATGTTTCATACGACAATATATAAAATAATCGTCCCACAGTCTTAGATCGTTTCCCAAAGCCACATTTATAATGCAAGAGAATAAAAAGGAAGTCCACTTATTATCCGTTTGCTAGACCTGAGTCAGTTAAAGAACTGCCCAGCAATCTTTTATTCTTTGGTCCAACCCTGCTAACCTGCGGAGGCAATTATGTATTAGTGATTAAAACACTAAGCCGTATAATTAAATAAAACAAGTCAATAAAAACCCCATCAATATCCTTCAGTTCTGTCTGAGATTATGGGCTGTCAGGTTCATTCTAACATATCTGTTATTGGCTGTCAGGTCCATTCTGACATGTCCATTATTGGCTATCAGGTCCATTATGACATGTCCGTTACTGGCTGTCAGGTCCATTCTAACATGTCCATTCGTGGTTGTCAATTTCATTCTGACATGTCCGTTACCAGCTGTCAATTACATTCTCACATGTCCATTATTGTCTTTGACCATTTGGTAAGTCTAACACTTAAAACAAAATCCACCACATCCCTCTTCATCCCAATCCACCAGTAGGTTTGCTTTAAGTCCTAGTACATTTTTGTAACACCAGGGTGTATTGAGAACTTTGAGCGATGAGCCACTTCTAGGATACTCTGCCTTAGTGCCTCATCCTTGGGACACACAACCTCCCTCTAAATCTGATCACAGTGTTGGAATCTTTTACCATGTCAGGAGTCTTGTCCAACATCACATTCAGCTCCTCATCTTCCATTTGTGCGAGCTTCACCCAGCAACCAATCCATTGGAGATAAACATGTGTTTGCACATACTTATTCGATCATGTGAATAAATTATAAGGGTTGTATTCAATTGTTAATGGGGATGATTTCCTGTAAACTAGAAAGGAATTGGTCATACGGTTCCAAAACTGTCGGAGGAAGAATTATCAGAAGAAGAGGTAGACGCTGTTTTACAACAACCAGAGGAAATTTCTCAACCAAGAATTATCCTAATTCTATAAAAACCGGGTGATGCTGCAGGGAAGGGGGGGGGGGGGGGGGGGGGG
>JAVDBV010003075.1:0-11352 GCA_032619315.1 Piper longum
CATCCTGCCGACCCCCTCGCCCTGTCTCCCTCCCTACATCTGAATCGGCCGATTCTTACCCAAGTCGACTCTGGTAAGAATCGGCTAGGATGGGTTATAACCTGGCAATTCTTAATCCAACTTTTGGCCATAATGATTCACCCTAATTTTGACCTAATATTTTGCTGAGCTATGTAAAATTATCTGATTTTGAGTGGAATCGATTGATTTTTACAACAATCCTACCCAAATCTTTTAGAGGAGACTTTATGAATTTTTATAAGTGAAGGACATATGGGATCATGTAATAGGACTCAATCTCAAGAATATATAAAATGAATCAAATATTAAATTAAATTTATGATTTAAACATTGTCATAATAAATTAACTATTCTATTAAATATTTATTTTTCTATCTTATTACAAAGATTGAATTTATAGGAGGCTCAGACTGCATGAATTTGTGGTCCTGTATTTTTCTCACCAAAATTTTGTTACCAGAAATTTTTAGAAGCAAATTTTTTTTTCACCGTAACCGAATTGTCGTGGAAAATTTCAATGCCAAATTAGTTTGTCACCAAACTAACACTATTTTTCGGTATCAAAATTTGATGACATCCAAATTTTACCACTGAAATAATAGTGTTATCGTTTTTAAAACTTTGTCAATAATTATTACTAAAATTTTGTCGTTAAAAATATTTTGTCACACTTTTAACACCGTGTTTAAGTGTAAGAATTTGAAAGTAAAAAGTATAAATGGGCGGGCTAAATTTTAAATTTCATGCACGGCCCACAATTTTTGCCACATAGTGCACATTTATGTGAGCACAAAGTCTGACCACATGTTCTTGAGAGGACGTGCGGCCCAGCACCCCCCGTGACCAAGTGGTTGCCCGCCCCGCCCCTCCGCTCCCTGATCGCACAGCCCCTGCAACCCCTCCTTGCCTCCCGCAGCCTCTCTGGGGAGGCACCTTGCGTGGCAGACCGCTGCCCCACTTGCGCACCTACTGCCCATATGCGATCAGCTGCACCGCTTACGCGACCACACCACCCCCTTGTGCAACCACCACCGCCGATTTTTTTAAAAAAGTTTGTCATAGGTTTGTCACCAATTTTTGTGACAAATTTTAACTACCATTCTTGCCAACATTTCTAGTGGTGATCCATTAGTATTTTGTTGTCGAAATTTTTTGTGACAAATTATCATTAAATTGTTACCGAATTTAGCTAGATGTGAAAGCTTTTGTAACCGAGGCCGAAAATTTCAGCGGCAAACACCATTTTATTAGTAATTTAAATTTTTTGTCACCAAAATTTTAGGTTGCAAGGGGGTTTCATTAGTAAATTATTAAATAGTAATGTATATTATATGATTCAATTAACATGAAAAAAATATATATATGGGATTGCAATTGCATGTACGAGTTATGAGATTAGGTTGTAGGAGGTAGGGCTATTAAACGAGCGAGCTGGCGAAGCTCAAACTCGTGCTAAAATTTAGCTCGAATATATTAAGTAATATCTGACCATTTCCATTAGACAAACATGTGGTCATGTCTACTAGATATGTGTTGTGTGCCCTATTCTATATGGGTGCAACTAACAAGCCCTGATTAATTTCAACAAGGATCCAATTTTGAGGTCATTATTTATCAATTGTGCTTGAGCAATTTGATGTAGATGCAATATACCACTAATAAATGAACAGAAATTATAATTACAACAGTTGAAATTGAAAATAATTTTTCTCAACTATTGCTAGGTAATGGATGAAACTGTTATATGATGATAATTGGAGCTTGATTTGTTCATTTTATTACTGGCCTTCACAACAAATAAATAAAATTGTTTTCCCAAAGCAACAAATGAATAAGTTTTGGTAACAGGAGGGAGTCAGAGTTATACCAACGGGTGTCAATTGAGCTGAGTCAAGACATATTTAGCTTAGCTCAAACTTGGGCATTAAATTTAGTAAGCTTCCAAACAAGTCAAGTTCCAATGGAATGAAGCTCTCACTTTATTTAATTATTTATATTTTTATTTCATATAATTTAAAATAAAATAATTTTAAAAGATTAAATAGTCTAACTTGGTATTAATTATGCACCAAATAGTTATAGCACGTGTGCAAATCTATTTATTATTATATTACCATATAAAATCATCGCTAAGGCACAATTATATTTATTATTTTTTATAATTTATGTAAACATTTATATATAAATATATAAAATATTATCTTTAATATATAATAATGTGCTTCAAGCGTAATTAGAGAAAATAAAATTGTACCATTACCTAAATTAATTAATCCCCTAAAAGCACACATGACAGTAGATATCTATTAATAACATACTTAATCAAACAACCTATTTTCTCGCCTACTACAGATTTTATAGCACCCCCCATGAACTTAAAATTCATAACTTAATTACTATAAAAATAGCATTTAATTGACCCACACTTATTTGCACGGCCTCAATTAAACGCGTCTTTTATTAATAAAGATCAAGGTAATCTTTATAGGGTTCTTTCTCATAGTGAATTTAATAAGGTCGATAGAAATTATGTATTATCCATAAGAGGTGTCCGGATTAATCGAAAATTCGATTCTATCTGAATTGCTCGTTTTCAAATGATATCCACATTATTTACAAATATTCAATTTTGGCCCATTTTATTTAGTTGAAATTTAGTTTAAAAATGGAAAAATCTGGTTTAGCAGCCACCCCTAAAATAAAAAATTATTTTTAAATAAAATAAATAAATAAATCCACGTCGCCTACCCCGCCGGCGATGAAGGGAGAAAACCTAAGCTTGAACTCCAGTATTCTCCCCTTGCTCTCTGCCCAGCCGATTTCTCGAGCTCAAGGGGGTTGGCTGGGAGAGAAAGCGTAGTGGTGGGTTCGATCGGCAGCACCAACGACAACGACGGTAACGCCACCGAGAGGGGGGAGATCTTGATGTATTGTTTTAATTCCCTTTTTTTATTTTGATCGTGATTATTTCTTTAGATCACTGAAATGTTGAGTTGAATTTGTCTCAAGCCCACATTCTATTCTGTTTCATAGTTTAGAAATCATGCTGTCTGAAAAGGATTTGCTGCTGGAGGAAGAAGTACTGGATAGTGAATGAATGTGGTTTAAACTAGCTTTAATTGGTCGATTTTTATTTTCAAAAAAAAAAAAAAAAAGCCACCCCTTCTAGGACCATCTTATCTTCTAGGTGGCAGGATCCAATTTTCTCGACATTAAAATGAAATTTATGTATATATGTATATATAATGGGGGGAAATTGTGTCATAGGCTCATATTCTCCCCATATTTCCATGTTCATATAGCTTGGCCCTGGGCATCCTCTTCTTCTATTTGTAATTTTCATGTCCATATAAAATTGCGCTTGATTCATATTTTTCAGTTGCCAATTGCCATTGTTATTTCTATTTGTTTGTTGTTTTTTTTCCCATTGAACCATTGTCGGTTGTTTCATTATTTTCCTGTGACTTCTGTTGATAGATTGCGTGTTTGAAACAGTGCTCTTGTCGCTTGCCCCCATCTATCCAGGTTCACTCATATGTTCTGGCTTTAACGACATTGGCAGGCTAGTTTTGTGGCAATAATATTATGTTAGAATTCACACATTGATGAATGAGAATGGGTTGTGTGTAGGAGTTATGGTATCTGCATTGGTTTGGTATTTGTTGAATTCAGGTGTGCTTGTGTTCTTACGATCGATTCCTCCTTGGCTTCAAGTGAGGTAACATGTCATGTTTAGTCAAAGTCAAAAGAGTCATATTTTATTATCAAAACTAGACTTCCTGTGGTTTTCTGATTCGTCTTGTTGTTCCCACTTCGTTTGGTGTGCATTTTTTTTCATTAATATTGTACATCTGGTCGTGAAATCAGTTCATACTCTGGGCAACACCATGCGCCCGCGCCCTACATGAATCCATTTGGATCCATCAGATTGTTTGATTAGGGTTCTTCATTTCACTACAACTTTTCTCACTATCATATTGTTGCACATCTTTAATTGATTGCATTCTGGTTAAGCATGATCTTTTTAATTTCCAGTAATAATTGTAGTTCTACAAACAGATGACCAATAATATGGAGAATCCCAAAAGTGAGGCACAAACAGCACCTGTATCAGTCTTATCAGCCTGGTCTGATGCTTGCAAATACTTGCTTCAACAAGCTTCGGTTTATGGAGTAGCAGCTGGATACTGCATTTCTGCATCTCTTTTGTCTATAATCAACAAATGGGCAGTTATGAAATTTCCTTATCCAGGGGCATTGACTGCCTTACAGTACTTTACTAGTGCACTGGGCGTCTTGCTATGTGGATGGCTCAAACTAGTGGAACATGACTCACTTGATGTAAAGACCATGTGGAAATTTTTGCCAGCTGCTATTATATTCTACCTCTCCCTTTTCACCAACAGTGAACTCCTCCTTCATGCAAACGTGGATACTTTCATTGTTTTCCGATCTATAGTTCCCATGTTTGTTGCTGTTGGTGAGACTCTCTTCTTAAAGCAACCATGGCCATCCCTAAGAACTTGGATTTCTCTTGCCACAATATTTGGTGGTAGTGTTCTTTATGTCCTCACAGATTATCAATTTACTTTGACAGCTTATATTTGGGCTATAGCTTATTTAGTGAGCATGTCCATTGATTTTGTGTACATTAAACATGTGGTAATGACGATAGGTCTTAACACATGGGGACTTGTGCTTTACAACAACCTGGAGGCCCTTTTCCTGTTCCCGCTTGAGCTGCTTATAATGGGAGAGCTGAAGAAGATAAAACAAGAAATTCAGGATGAGTCAGATTGGCACTCTCTTGCTGTAGTTTTTCCTGTAATCCTGTCCTGTTTGTTTGGTTTGGCCATCTCCTTTTTTGGTTTCTCCTGTAGAAAGGCTATTTCAGCAACTGGATTTACAGTTCTTGGTATTGTCAACAAGCTGCTAACTGTCATAATAAATTTGACAATCTGGGACAAACACTCCACATTTGTAGGAACGGTAGGATTATTGGTATGCATGCTTGGAGGAGTCTTATATCAGCAGTCAACGAGCAAGCCCAAGAAAACTCAGACAGCAGAAGAGGAAGCTGTTGACAATGAACAACAGAAGCTTCTTGAGATGGAATCTCAGAATAATGTAGTTCAAAGCCCTGTTGCTGATGCCTCAACAGGGCACTGAAGTTTTTATCTTCATACTTGAATGTTCATTCTTCGCTTGATCTGAAGCAAATTACTGAATTCTATCATATTTTGATTGAAAATATTTCTGAAGACTCTTTAAAGTCCTTGGGAGCAGAGAAGCAGTGACTGCCTCAAGTATACACTAAGGATATGTGGCAATGCTCCAAGCGGTTTTATCCAGAGGCTCAGGGGATTGCAGAAATTACTGGTAAAATTGTTTTTTTTTTAACCATTTTGTTTCTATGCTTTCAACTCAAGGGATAGTTCTCCAATAATGGATCTAGATGTGCCATTTTCATTCAAGAATGATGTTGAACTTTGTCAGATTTCATATGTAGTTTCCATAGAAGCATGGCAAGTGTATGTACATACAACAAATCTGCCCATTTTTTTCTGGAACGTTAGTTTGTTCATTCATTAATCTGAAGTCATCTTTGTGCAGATTCTTACTTAAAGTTGCATCTTTGCTGCGATGGTCTTCTCAATAATACAGCTGATCATTTACTTGTTCTTTAACTGTTAATGCATTTAATTCTAATAAGAGTTTCCATTTGGCTCACTCCCTTCAAACCATTGTGGCAGCTAGGCAGGTCTCATTTGTTTGTTTGGTTTTGCACCGTTAACTAGTTAGCAGGCAACCTTAAACTCCGGATGAAATTATCTATGGTTCCAATTCTGAGTGCCATCGGGGATGGTGTCGAAATAATATGTAATAGGGATCTAATTGTTTGTATTTGTGTTTGATGTTTTTGACATGACCTCCGACTTGTCTCGGCCTCAACCGTAATTGTGGGTACGTATATGTGATTGCCTTATAAATAAATTTATTTTAAAAATAATTAGGTAAATAAACCTTAAATCCTAAAGCCTCCCTCGAAGACAGACAGTCCCGGCTCGGTCCAGTGCAGGAGGTGTTGCCGCCTGCCCGGCTGTTTTCGAATCTAATATCATCCTCCAGTATTAAAAAGCAATTAGCTAGATTGGGTTGAAAATTTATGAACACTTATATTATTTATTTTTATATTTATTTATGTAAATTAAGAACAATAAGACCACTAAATTACTCTAAATAAAATCTATGGGTCATATAAGTAGTATATTAACTCGTAAGTAAACAAGCCTCGTAAGTAAACAAGCCTTAAACGCATCACAGCCAATCTCGGTTAGGGCCAGTGTGGGGGAGGAGCTGCCGGGCTGGTTCGCCTTCCCAAACCAAAACATCATCTTCTCCTTCGCCCACAATCCTGTCCACCACCCCCTTTCCATCTTCTCCACCTTCCTCCCCACCATCCCTCTCCCCCTGCTAGTGGTCATGCATGCACAGACAGCCTGGTCAGTGAGAGCTTAGAACAAGAGGAAGAAGAAGCTACTAACTAACATCAATAATACCCATCAACCAAATTATGCCCTCTCCATGACCACACTCCACCCATCTCCGCTCCTCCATCCTCCCACCACCGCCATCTATCTACATGTCTCTTGAACGCAGGACCACCCTTCTCCCTCTTACCACCGCCAAGCTCTAGCTCACGCGCAGCCCCGCCATGGACCTGCATGTCGTCAGGCACAACAAGCTCCGCTTGCCCGAAAGCTCCAACCTTTGCTCCGGTCAAAGCCCCGCTACTACCTCCCTTTCAGCGTTCAGCGTAGTCTCAAAGTCAGGGTTTTGCCTTAGTAAATTATTCAATTTAGCCGTAATAAATTAGTTGGTTCAGATATAATACGAAGTTAATCATGTATAATAAGTAATGAGGGTTAAATATATTTAAGTATACAATGATAATAAACAAAAATAATAAGAGAGTATATCATAATATGCCAGTTATTTTTTTATGTATTTGACCATAAAATTATTTTGACTAAATAACTTATTAATACTCGTTAAATAATAATTTGTATGGTTATTAATTTTGTTTGTATAAAGTGTTAGTACATAGTGTGGATAGAGACATAATTCCACACTCAGATATTGGCCGTGTTTAGGGGTGTAAACGAGTCGAGCCGAGCTGAATAGTGATGTGTTTGAGTTTTGCTTGATATAAAACGAGCCAAGCCGAGCTTTAATGTAAATGAGCCGAGTTTTAATATAAACGAGTCGAGCCGAACTTATCCAAAATTTATAATATTTGTACTTCGTTCGAGCCGAACTCAAGCTGAGTTCGAGCCGAGCTCGAGCCTAGCAAATATTTATGTGGTTACTTATATAAAATCAAAAAAAAATTTAAACACTATTTAAGTTCAACGTGACCTCAATAATATTTACGAGCCGAGCCAAATCGAACATTTTTCGAGTTTGAACATATCGAATTCGAATTTCGAGTCGAGCCGAGCCGAACACTCATTTCCTCAACCTCTGTTCATTGTTCAACAAGTTTATCTATTTCAAGCTGAATATTTTTTCGAACACAAAATTAACAAGCACGAGCACGAGCCGCAAAAAGCTCGCGAGTAGGTTTAGCTCGTTTACACCCCTAGCAGTGTTCTAGACAGATTGTATGACTTCAGATTTTAGAAGACATTTAATGTCAAAGGAAAATTTAGCAAATCTACAAAAAAGGGAAAATAGTTTCAGAAATTAATTAATAACAAATAGATTATAGAAGGTTAGTGGGGAACTTACTCAAAGTCATGTCTCAGTTCAGGCAAATAATTAGAAAAGAACCTCTCGTCAAAGATTATGTAATCGTGAATACATAGTTCAAAAAATAGACGTGTTGGTGATGAAGCAACATTTCACTCCAAAATGTAGCTGGAGTATCATATTGATTCATGCACATTACAGAGAATTTGATAATAATTACAATTACATATAATAAATAGATTATGAATACTACTGCTGCCGTATGAAATGACCGCATCCACCATGCGATATGCCGAAAAGGTGATATCGGCGGGCACTTGGATGTTCCAACATCCTTGGGTCGCAGCATCCCTTAGGACAACCAAAAAAAAAAGGTAAACAAGCACATTTCAAGATGGAAAGCGCCCCATCATCTGAGGATAAGATGCATTCCCAGCATGGCCCGGGGGCAGATTGGATTCGTAAGGTCCATCATCTCTCTCCAACTTTGGTGTTAAAAACCTAAAATCGACTTCTCCTGAATGTTGCAGAAGCAATGGTTGATAGGCATCCATGGGTTTCCTCAGACTGTAATCAAACCCAGGCAATGGAAGAGTTGCAGGCGGCCGGATGTCCATGCTAGATGAAGGACGAGGAAGATCAGCCAAAGCACGAGAAAGACCAGCAGGATGAAAAGCCCTGTTGTTTCCGAAGCACCCAGGGGGTATTGAAGGATGTAATGGGGAAGGCAGCTTCATATCATAATACACGGATCCAAAGTTTCTGTCACCAGGAAAGCTGCTTAAGCAACCATGCTTCAGAAGATCACCTATCAGTTCTGGTTTCTTTTCAAAATTGGGTGCAAAATCCTGCGCTTGTTCTGGCTTTGGAATGTTGTCTAAACCTGGCATCGCTT
Organism: Piper longum; assembly: GCA_032619315.1. Lineage (NCBI taxonomy): Eukaryota > Viridiplantae > Streptophyta > Magnoliopsida > Piperales > Piperaceae > Piper > Piper longum. The sequence goes on from JAVDBV010003075.1 coordinate 8,669, forward strand.
TAAAGCTATGTGAACTGGAAGATTGACCAGTCACAATAGTGGAATTTAGGTGACTGCTGTTTCGCGCTGCAGGTACTTCATGGTTGTGTTTTCCCTCATATGTTGTGATCACGAACTTAAGATCATGAGAGGCCCTCTCCACATGCTTCCTTACACAGCAACCAGCACTTGTGCACTTGTAGTAGCTTCTGCGGCATGTAAGAAACCAGCCAAAGAAATGTAAAATTCACGACCATAAAATGGTACAAGGTGTTTACGGAAAGCATGTATAATCATTACCTGGGATTTGGATTCCCTTTTACAACCTTTTGCCCATACTTACGCCAGCGATATCCATCATCGAGAATGTCAACCTCACTATCAGTTTGAACTACTACTCTTGGTTCACGGACAGCTCTTGCTGCAAGATCGGCATCCATAAAACAGCCCTCTCTCTTTCTGCACAAGATAAGAAAAAATAAAATAAAATAAAAATGAGCCCGGAAACTGGACTTCACAGAGTTGTAACTAGCCAATTACAAGATGCAGCATCATTCAAAATGACCTTCTCTTCAGCTCAGATTCATCACCATCTCCATCGTCACCCTGGGAAGGATTTCCATGTGTAGCCTCATCCTCGTCATCATCATTGCTTGCACGAGTTGATGAGAGCTCAGGTGTATCTGCAGATTCGATTAATCCCAGGTTTTTACCATGAGCAGATGACAAAGCTTCAGACACTTCAGTAAGGGCTGATGCAGAAGATGTTCTTTCCACACCATCCACCTTAAACTCAAGGCTGCTTTTATGATCGCTAATTTCTTGCCGGAGTCCCCTCCAAACAGATCCGCTTTCTTCCCTAGCAAAGTCGGATATCCCAACAGATAAAACTGATCCAGTTGATGGGCGACGACTAACCTGAGGTTTAGGATGATTGTGTGTTCCCTTATAAATTATCTCAGTAATCTGACCATCATGAGAACGCTCTACTTTCTTTTTCACCGGGCAATTTTGATGTGTGCATTTATAGTAACTCCGAGGATATTCACTGCCTTTCACTTGCTTCTGTCCATACTTCCTCCAACTATACCCATCCTCTGATGGCCTCCCCAAACCCATTGAACATACCCCTTCTTTCTGGTCTTCTTCTCCATTCAGCTGGGAGCTTGTGTCTTCTACTGCATTCATTGAATCTACATTTTGTGATAGTGTTTGATCAGTAAAGACAGGGGCATTTGTTGAAGGCCTCATACGCTTTGTACTGGCATTAAAAGTATCACAACTTTCCAGAGAACACCTCTCTATATTGAAGTTGCAGGAACTACCTTCTTCAATCAAACTGGCAAAACCGTCAACAGCCAATGCCGATTGTACCTGAACCAAAGGCAGATTATTAGCATCATGCACTGTACAGTTTGCAGCAATCACGGAAGTGGAAAAAACCTAATGAAACAACGTTGGTCAATAAAAGGATAAGCTTTTTTTAAAAAAATGTTCAAATAAAAGATAGGAGTGATTTAGCTTAATTTACTGAAGCTCATCAATGGAAATCATGAACATATGCACCATGGTAATACATTATCATCACAAGAAACTATCATGTTTGTAATATCTGCAATTTGAAGTACCTCCCTCTACTGAGCAGACTTATAGTAAAGAGGTAGTCCAAATTATAGAAACCTTTCCTCCAAGTGTAAAAACAAAACCTAATCTCCTAATAGTTATGAAGTTTCAAAGTGCTAAAAAGGGCAAGCTAGATGACAGTAAAAAACCTTAACAGATTAGGTTGTACATGGTTGTTATTCACTGCATGTACATGTATGCCCCCCAGTTTACTTATCTGCATACAAATATGGGTTTGGATATCCAATATCTGTGAATCTAATCCAAATCCGACCCATTAATATCCAATTAAAAATAGTTTTGGATTCTATTTGAAACAGTTTCGGATTAGATTGGGGTTCGTACTTTTTGGATATATAATATGTCAAAAAATTTTTGGATTGGAAATGGATTCGGGGTGATCTGATCCGAATAGGTAAAATTTTATAAAATTATATTTTAAAGTATTTAAAATAATATTTATTATTATTATTATTATTATTATTATTATTTTCTCCATTTTTATATTAAAATTTATATTATTTATATTATTTTAGTCAATCAGGTCAGATTCGGATCACCTACGAGTTTTGCGGATTTGGAGTAGATACGAATAAGGTAAATGAAATGGATATAATCTTCGGATTCGGGTTTAGATTTTCAAATTTGAATCGGATACAAATATAGCCATATGCGATCCATAACCAACCCGAACCCATCCATATATGCATAAGACATAAAAGTTCAGTTAAACTTTTGAAACCAGTTACAAATAGCAAAACATTATTCCCACCCATAATTCTATTTCTTTAGATTTCAAGAATAATTAATGTCGTTCATCCTAGAACTGAATGTTCTCCTACCTATCAGAAAGACCTGAGTTAGAAAAAAAAAATCAGACAAGTAGGAACTTAATGACATTGTGTTTTCTTTATATTGGAGCCTTTTTCATGGAACCTTACAATGTCAAAGGAAAGACCAAAAAAGCAAAGCCAAACTGAAATGGATATATCTAAACTAATAAAATGCTAAGCTGAAATACCCTCCAAAAACAATTAGCGAAAGAAAAATAAAGCAGAGGTATATATATATATATATATACC
>JAVDBV010003076.1:0-10487 GCA_032619315.1 Piper longum
GGTTTGCCGCACCGCTCCCCTGTTTAGCTGGCTACCTTGGGTCACTTGAGGAAGAATCGAGAAGGGAGGGGAAGAGGCTAGGTGTCACAGGGCTTCCCTTAGGGTAGATTTTTTTTGCCCTAAAAGACACCACGTGTGACGTATTTCTCTCGTGAAAATACCAACTAACCTCAAGTACACAACGAAAACCCGTTATTGTGATCCTAAAAAACAAAAACACCAACATATATCACCACCGAACTGCTGGTCGTACCTGAACTGCCTATTACACCCAACAGGTTATCGGCTACCGGTAATTAGAAATCAACTCACTCAGCACACGCATGCACGATACTGCAAATACACTTACACGAGTACCACTATGCCAAGACAATTCCCAGCACACCCGGCACCACAAATACCGCTACCCACACACGGTACGTTGAGTTCCCGGAATCCCACCGAACTCAACGAAGTAACCAAACCTAATGTCGACGTTGGTTATTACGGAACCTCAATTTCAACCTTCATTCAATAGCAACGAAGAAAGGAATATACAAGCAATCACACCCTTGACTACTTGCACATTGTGGACATGCAAACCCTACAACGTTGGTATCTTATCCAACAAGAAGACCATGAGAATTAAGAGAACCCTCCTCTCACAAGTAATCCTCACAACACAACCCCAAGTTTCTCCCCTAGATCGACTTGTTACATGCAATTCACTCGATATGAAAAATACTAAAGTTGCCGAACAAGTATTAGTGTACCTCAATCCCTTGGATGACGACTGCCCCAAGTAATAAGTAGAGTTCCAGCCCCTCAACGTGAAGGCATGTCTGCAGCAACTCCACCGTCTTCTCTGGATCTTGGCAAGTGCTTCTCCACGCAACACTTCCACACAATCTCCCACTTGTTCTCTCCACAACTTGAGTTTCTCCTCTCAAAGTGCAGAAAACCAATTGCCATCCCCCTTTCCTTGAAGACGCCAGCAGATATATATATATACATATATATCTGCCCGTATTTATCTTGAAGTCCCCGAGATACTCCTTAGATCTTATTCATCTTTATCTCCAAGGATGTTGCCTTATCCAATTCGGCATTGGATATAGAAGATCCTGAATCTTGCAAAGAGCGTTATCTTCAAGTCAGCTGCACCACTGGCCTCAAGCTCCGCCTATGGCTCGACCAACTCCAGCACTCAAACACAAGAATTCAAACCTCCCAGCGCTGTGGAAAATTCCGACCAGAATGCCAGAATCCAAGTACCGCAACTCATCGGCACTCGCCATTGCACGGGGATGGGTCCTGCTCCAAATACCAGTATCCTATTACCGATCATCCTCCAAAGTACCGCTCTCGAGTACCGGTCACCAATCTTGGGTACTAGTACTTGTTACCGATAGACGCCCAGTACCGCTCCATATGTGGGAATTGCGCCCGCTAGAACATGCTGACTGCTTCAAATATCAGTACGCACTAGCACTGGCTCTCGGTACCACTACCGATTATTGCTAAGCGCTACCTCTCCTGTCGTAATCCAGTGCCGCTACACGTACCGATCATGTCGAGACCCGGTACTGCTATTTGGCTTGGTACCGCTCAACACGCTGCTTGGCACTAGTGATCGGTCATGCCTGGTCCAAGCTCGGTACACCTGATCGGTCATACTCGACCCATGCTCGTGATGCCTAGCCGTGATGCTCGGTCACCAGCACCTGGCTATCGTTGCACCACAAACCAGCACCCATCATGAGGTCTCTTGGTCCCGACACGGCCCCATGTTCGGTACATTATTACCAGTACATAGGCCGCATGGACTGCCGCTCTTGATAGCCTCGTGCACCTGGTTTGTCACTTGCAACTATAACATGGATTAGCGTTGTCAGTTGTTTTCACCACTGGGATAGCCCCAACTACCCCACTTGGACACTGGAACCCTGGGGATAACCACCAAACCCTAGCCCCATCTCGTCCCATGGAATAGACCTGTAACAGTTCTCCCCTACCAATGAGACCCGATGTCCTTATCAGAGGGATAACCACCAAACCCTAGCCCCATCTCGTCCCATGGACTAGACCTGTAACAGTTCTCCCCTACCAATGAGACCCGATGTCCTTATCAGAAGGTTAAGTCCCTCCCAATACTTCCTGTTCCTCCTCTCGAATTGCCATAAGTCCTTCTCATGCTCCCAGCTAGCCTCGCTTCTCGGCTCCCATCTCCATTTTATAAGATGCTCCGTCCTTTCATTTGTAGCACCCTGGCCAACTCTCATGTGCTGCAAAATTCTCCCCACCTTCTTCTCATACTATTGTAAGACAGTTGGTGGAGATCTCTTCGGACAAGCTCTCCTCGAATTGACCACATCCTCATGGAATGGTTTCAGAAAGCTAACATGGAATATGGGGTAGATCTTATACCTCTCAAGAAGCTTCAACCGGTATGTCATGTTCCCGACAACTTTCTCCACCTCAAATGGACCATCGTACCGTTGCACTAAGGCCTTGTGCACTTTGGTACTCCTGATTTTCTTCCAGATTTGTGGCGTGAGCTTCAGTATTACTTGGTCCCTATGCTGAATGACAACAGTCTCCCCCTAAGTCTGCATATTTCTTCATTTGGTGTGCTGCTTTGGCTAGTGAGTCCACGACATTCTCATACAAGTCTTGCCGATCCCTAATAAACCCCACGGCATTCTCATACAAGTCTTGCCGATCCCTAATAAACCTGTATGCAGCTAGACATTTCACTCCACATCCTTAAAGAGCAACCTCATATAGTATTAGAGGTTGGTAGCCTATTACAACCTTAAATCGACTCAGCCCGTTATATAAAAAACGATGTAGATTGTAACTAAACTGTGCAGTATTAAGAAGTTCCAACCAATTTACTAACTGGTTGTGATAAAATGCCGTCCAAAGTGCTCGACTGTTGTTCGTGAAGAACAAATCAGCCAACCCCCGCACCATCACCGCCCCCAAACCACCCCCCTCCTCCCTCCACATCCACTACACCCAACCCTCCTTCACCCTCCTCGAGCTCTGCTCCGGCATGGACGACCTCCGCCGGATCCTCCCCCTCGCCATCGAGTCCTGCCTGTCCGACTTCGCCGTGTTCCAAAACAACCTCATCAGCCTCCTCTCACGCTTTGGCTACCCATCTCGAGCTTCCCTTGTTCTGGACCGCGTGGAGGAGAAGTTCGACGAGCTGTACCACTCGGTGCTCAAGGGGCACGCGAGGTGCTCGAGCGTGGGTGATGCGTTCTCGTTCTTTGCTCGGATGAGGTGGGATGGGGTGGAGCCCGTGGTGGACAATTTCACCTATTCGTTGGTGGCTTGTGGGGATAGGTTCTAGCTGGGGAGGGGGAGGGAGCTGCATTGCTTGATGGAGACCATTGGGTATAGGTCTAATGTATTTGCCATGACTGCTGTGTTGAGTATGTATGCAAAGTGTTGGCGGCTTGGGGACGCGAGGAAGATGTTTGATGAAATGCCGGAGAGGGACTTGGTGACTTGGAACGCGATGGCTGCGTGCTATGCGCAGAATGGGGTTGCGAGGAGAGCTCTGGAGATGGTGGTTCTGATGCAGGAGGGTCCGGCCCGATTCGGTTACTGTTGTGACGGTTCTGCCTGCTTGTGTTTATTTAGGTTTTGTGAGGACGGGAGGTCAATTCATGCATTTGTGACAAGGGCTGGTATTGATTCATTCGTGAATGTGTCTACGGCTTTGGTGTATATGTACTCGAAATGCGGGCAAATCAGGACTGCGTGTTCGATCTTCGATAGGATGAAGGTGAGGAATGTGATTTCGTGGAATTCGATGATAAATATTTATGCACAAAGCGAGGATTCGGAGGAGGCACTGAGACTTTCCATGATATATGTTACGATTATGGCAGCTTTGCATGCTTGTGCTGATTTGGGTGACCTTGAACAGGAAAAATTGGTACATGAACTGCTCATCCAAAATGGATTGGAGAATGATGTCTCTATGATGAATTCTCTGATTGCAATGTACTCAAAATGTAAAACAGTGGATGCAGCTGCAGAGATGTTTGAAAATCTACAGGGTAAGACTCGGGTTTCGTGGAATGCCATGATATTAGGCTATGCTCAAAATGACCATGCGCACGATGCTTTGAGTCTATTCTGCAGGATGCAAAAAAGGAGAATGTGAAACCGGATTCGTTCACTTTGGTCAGTGTTATTCCCTCTGTTGCTGATTATTCATTTTTAAAGCTGGGGAAATGAAATGGATACATGGCTATGCAATTAGAACTTGTCTAGAGGGAAATGTGTATGTCCTGACTGCTCTTGTTGACATGTGTGCAAAATGTGGGGGTGTTGGAATTGCTAGGAACCTGTTTGACATGATTCAAGACCGGCATGTGACGACCTGGAATGCTATGATTGATGGATACGGAACTCATGGACATGGTAAAGAAGCAATTCTACTATTTCAAGATATGATGCAAAGCCCTGTAAAGCCAAATGATGTATCATTTTTATGCGTGCTCTCAGCTTGTGTCACTCCGGTTTCATCGACAAAAGGCTCCATTACTTTGATATAATGTTGAAAGAATTTGGAATTGAACCCATGATGGATCATTATGGATTCATTGTGGACCTTCTTGGTCTGTCCAGTCGGCTTGAAGAAGCCTGGGACTTCATCCAGAAAATGCCAATTGAACCAGAAATTAGTGTGTTTGGCGTTATGTCTGGTGCCTGTAAAATCAACCAGAGCTTTGAGTTGGGAGAAAAGGCGATATATAGGTTGTTTGAGCTTAATCCTCAAGATGCTGGTTACCATGTTTTACTAGCAAACATTTATGCAACTGCATCAATGTGTAATAAAGTAGCAGAAGTAAGACGTATGATGGAGAAAAGAGGTCTTAAAAAGAATCCTGATATCACTTTCATCGAGTTTAAAAAATAGGTCCATACATACTACTCTGGCTGCACAAACCATCTTCGGTCTGAGAAGATATATGAAAGATTGGAGATGTTGATGAATGAGATAAAGGGTGTAGGGTATGTGCCAGACACTAGCTCCATCCATGATGTGAAGATGATGTTAAAGTTCAATTGCTGAACAGCCACAGTGAGAAGTTAGCTATTTCCTTTGCACTAACAAACACAAAACCTGGAACAACCATACAGAAAAGAAAAAACCTTCGTGTATACGGGGATTGTCACAATGCAACAAGGTTTATTTCTTCGGTCACAAATAGAAAAATTATAGTCAGAGATATGCATAGGTTCCATCACTTCAAGGAGGGGCATTGTCCTGTAGAAATTATTGGTGATGGTCAGGAAGCAGATTATGCTTATAACCAGCTTGCACATAATTCAGTAATCATTCTTGTGGAACATTTGATTAAGCCAATACGAGATTTTATACTCGATACATAGGACGTTTGAACACGAAGATGAGGAGCTTTGCTTTCTCACAAGTAATGCAAAATATGCAATAACCAATTCATTCTTCCCTATTCTTTTTCTGTCTTATATGAACAAAAAATATGTTCATCATCTTATGTACTAATCTTTTTTTCTCTTGCAAGGACTGTATGCCCAGGTGTCTACCCTCTTGTTAGTGAAATAAGTGAGACCCGACTCCAAAATTATTTGAATGAGTAATATCACAAAAGGCCATTTGTCATCTTGCATTGGACGTAATTTATCAATGGAGTTGCATGGCAAAAAATTATCACTGGAGTTATTGTTGATTGGAGACCAGATCATATAGCACAAATACTCACAACACCATAAATAACTGAGAAACACACATCACAAAATCCAAATCGGTACCAAAAGTCGGCATTTTTTTAAAATTTTCATGGCATACTACTTTGATAAGATATTTCTCATTGCGGACTTTGAATTGGAAAGCATGGAAAAGGATCAACCAGATGTAGCTCATGCAAAATCCCATTTGATCAACGAATGAATTTTCAATTGTCTTAGCAAACTTGCACGCAATCTTGTTTCTGTTAACAAATTTCCCTCCTCTCCTAAACCTGCCCAAAGCGTTGCTAACCACGTGTCTTCTGATTAGTCGTTTCATACTTTTCACTTTTGCTTCGCCGGACAAATAACGGCGTTTATGAGGCTTCTATTTGATCAGATGTTGAAACTTAATTTATTTGGTATCAACTTTCAACTCATGTAGACTATGTTGGTAAAAGAAAGACCCATGTATTCAATGTTAATATCTATGTTTAAGTTGTGTTGAAGGAAAAAAATGTTAGTATCTATATACCACCTAAATTCTTGACTAATCAACAATCTTTTTTTTTTTCTAACATAAAAATTAATCATCAATCTTTAAAAGCAAAACATGACGTGCTTATATATATGCATGCATGCCTTTGCAAGAGTTCCCATTCTTTTTATCTCTTTCTCCCTCAAGCAACCGTATGTTCCTGCTACTACTTTTCATTCCATGTTTGTGGTCCCCCAAACTTGTAAGCTTTGTCTTCCTTGAATTTTGGCCTGGACTCGTAGATAGAAGAAACAAGAGTTAAATGGCAGGGAAGATTTGTAATGTTTGTGGGTAGCTTTCTCTGTTCCTCGAAGAGGTCATATTTCATTTTCCATGCGGAATTGAAGCCATTGGTCCAGTCCTTACGCTGGCTTATCCACGCAGTGACAAGTGACATAACAGTTGGTTTAATACATTTACGGGTGTAAACGAGTCAAGCTCGCGAGTTTTTTGTATTCGGGTCGTGCTTGTTAATTTTATGCTCAAAAAAATACTCGGCTCGAAATGGATAAGTTCGTTGAACAATAAACAGAGCTTGAGCAAAAGAGTGTTTGACTTGGTTCGGCTCGAAACTCAAATTCGATGTGTTCAAACTCGAAAAAATATTCAGCTCGGCTCGGCTCGTAAATACTATTAATGTCACATTAAACTTATCTAGTGTTTAAAAAAAATTTGATCTTATATAAGTCAAGCACATAAACATTTGTTAGGCTCGAGCTTGACTTGAACCAAGCCCAAACACTATAAATTTTTGACAAGCTCGGCTCGGCTCGGCTCATTTACATTAAAGTTCGGCTTGACTTATTTTATATCAAGTCAAACTCAGGCACACCCCTACTTAATTTGGCTCGGCTCGACTCGTTTACACCCCTAAGTACATTGAACTTTAGTTGTCAAACTACTACTTTGTTATATGAGCCTGGTTATGAGCTAACCATTAGGATCATGATATAAGGAAACACTTGGTTTCACTTGGAGGGAGTGCCCTAGTCATGACTCACAGTCTCTTTCGTATATGTATGATTATAGTTTGATGCGAACTATCCCATTTGTGGCGACTAATTAATGTGGTCATAACTCTATTTAAGATTCATAAATACTTCTTTAAGAAAAATAAATTCCAAGGGAACGACATGGCCACCATATTAGATAATTTGAAGGGAACCAAATTGCATAAAAAGTTAGGAAAATATTATAAATATCTACATTTTAAAGTTTCCTTTCAAAAATAGCAAAGTTTACAAAATTATATAAAAAATAGCCATTTTTAAAATTTTTATATCAATTATGACTAAATTCTATCATTTTTTCAATAATAATAAAAATACTCATAAGATTTATTTTTACTAATACCAAAATATATAATAGATAAAGTTTATAACTTTTTACTAAATTTATATATATAAATAAATAAACTAATAAATATTAATTAGAATATAAGACTATATTATTGATGAGCTAAAAAAGCAAAAACAAATTATTGAATTTTGGACAATTTAACAGGAAATTAAATTTTAGGCCATAAAAAATAAAAATATATATATTTTTAGATGTTCAAAATTTTAATTAGAAATTTTCAGATTTTATTAAAATTAAAATGTATGTTTTATCCAATATATTTCTATTATGATTTTTTTTTTAAAAATGAAATAACATTAATTATATAAAACACAAAAAAATATGTTCGAAAAAATTTAAAATAAGAATAAGGATATTTATATTAATAAAATAAATATTATCTATAAAATATTCTTAAAATATATGAATTAGCTATATGTGAAATAAAAGTTTGAGATCTGACTATATCAAATATAAATTTAAATTTTGGTTATTTGTAATAGAAAATGTTGAAACTTGGTTATTTATGATATTTTCCTTAAAAATTTTCAGAAAAATAAATGTTCCAAACAATTAATCAAACCCAAGTTTTAAAACGAATTTTACAACGTAATTGCAGCTTGTACATTCGGATTGGATTGTATTTTTATTTTTTGATGTATTATCATGCAATTCATAAGAGTAAAAATGGCAAAATTTTGCAAGCTGGATTTTTTTTTGTTATGTCACTTTCCTCTTTAGTCTTGGCTATATTTGTCTGAGTATGTGCAAAGAAGTCTTCAATATGTTATTATAAGGAGACAAGGTGCACACCCGTGCTTTGTATGAGATTACATTTTTTTTTTCTTTTTTATGTGTTGGCTATGTTTTTAAATAAATATTATTTTCTCAATTTTTCAACCACTAAAAGTTTTATCAAAATATTTTTGTTATCTCTTTATTATTGTACTTTTTAAATATTTATATTCTAATTATAAATATTCACACATTTGATTAAAAGATAAGATTTTCCATCTTAATTAAATTTCTGATATTTCTAATTTAATGAATTAAAAATAAAATACGAAAATAATAATATTAAATATGTGTTTATCAACTCTTTTTTCCACCTTTAGCACATTTCTAATTTAATTAATTAAGATTTCTTAAAATAGTAATTTTAATGAGATTTTTAAAAGATTAATTTTTCATTTTTATCATGTTTGTAATTTATTTAATTACATAATTCTGAAAATAAAGACATTAATTAATAGGATATGGAAAAAGTATCCTAAAGATTAGATTTTATTTTACAAACATTACAAAATATCAATATATTAAAGATTTACTCAAATAAACTCATCTTCTATAAGAGATTTATATTATTATTTATATATTTAATTATCCAATAAAAATGAGAGATTTGCTGATTCCTCGTTAAATTGACACTTATTAAAAATCTTCTTATATACATTAAAGATATAGATATAGATATATCATGTAATTTTTTTATAAAGTTAGAAAGGAACGAATTAGACCTAAAAGAACATAGATAGAGATTATAAGAAAAGTTGAAAGCATTGATTTAGTCATCCAATCTCAATTTTGTAGGAACAAGATAACAAAAAAGAAGAAGTCTTATAATCCGGTGAGATTATTTGATTGAAATTTAGAGATATTAATGAAGTTAAGTCTTATGAACCAGTGAGATTATTTGATTGAAATAGAGATATTAATGAACCTATGACATTAATTAACTGATGCTATAAACTTTCTCAACTGTAAGAAAAGATACATAGACATATATAATAAAATAATAAAATAAAATTATAGCATATTTTACATGTTTTTATTCTTTTAAATGTATAAGAATATGTGAGTGCAAGGCCAAAAGCAAAATTAGTTTTATCTACAAAGAACTAATTAGTATTTTTCAAATGCCGATTTATTATTTCTTGACTTTATAAATTTGCTATTTTTCAAGTGCACATTTAGCTAATGATGTTTCCTAATGATTAAACTCACAATCCTATTGATTTCAATCAGTTATTTCTACTACAAGCAATAAAAAACTAATAATAACTTTCAATAACTTCCTTAGTATCATTAAAATTATCAATTTCATTACAAAAAAAATATCATTGGCTATTTTTGGCTCCAAACCGTCAAAGTTAAATTGTACTCTTCTTCACCAATCATCAATATTAATAACAAACGAAAAAAGATTAATGAGTTCCAACAACTATGATATCTTTAAGCACTGAATGCAACGAGCATTCTTGCCACCAGTTTCTGGTACATATCATTCAACGCTCTAAAACCTAAAAAGTGGCTCATAATTAAGACCGTAATATTTAATCTACATATGTTTGTTGCGTTGGTTTGTTTTGCCTGACCTAATAATTTTTGTAATCACACATTATCTTCCTTCCATGAGACTTGAAATTATTGGGTCTAATTATATTTCGCATCAGATCTTCGATCTGGTTAGCTAGTTGCCCAACAAATATCAGCTGTATAGATCAAACTATATATGTTTGCACTAATATTATTTAACCTTGCTAGCTGCCATGAATATGAACCTACAAGATGCAGACTTCTTGCCCATAAGCAGAGAACTTCCTAATTTCTACTTTTATATTTCCGTCGGAGATCTTCGTTCGTGGAAATCATGAATAGCCGAAGAACGTATATAAAATGTTGCTACTCAATTAGTCCAGGTGGGGAAGGTTGAATTACAAAGGAGAATAAGCCAAGTTTTGTAGCTCAGAGACTGCCAGCAAAATAAGAAAGAGAAGATAAACTATACCAAAGATAGAGGGTCGAAGTACTGATTAAGAGAGACTTGAAATTAAACCCATCGCATATATATATAATTAAGCTATACATACATACATACATACATACATACACACACACA
>JAVDBV010003077.1:0-11244 GCA_032619315.1 Piper longum
ATTTTTTTTACCCTTGTTTTGGGGAGGCTTTTGAATGTTTTCTTTTACTCTAAAAAAACTAGATATCATGGATAATCTTGACATACAACAAGAAATGATTAATGAGTACCGATTGGACTTAAAACATATTAGAAAGCAATATCTATCTCCGGCCAATTATTTAGGATAATCTTCTTTCTTTCTCTTTACAAGACAATTAATCGACACACTCCCACTCATGTACCAGGATTGAGAGCCTACCACCCACAAAAGGAATGTCCCCAGCCAAAAGGTCATGCCCGAGGAGGAATCCACCGCCTAAACTTCATGATTATCTGCTACTTGAACTAGTAAACAAAAATAGAGATGTAGAGGATTAATAGAGAATAAGCAATTCTTTTTAAAAAAAAATTACAACAGTAGCAAATGTTCCTTTATAGATCCAAAAAAAAAAACAAGACAGAATGCTTGTCAACAATTGTTGTTACATAAAATGAAAAAAAACAAGGCTAAACAAACAGCTACTGAGATTGGATGTGTTATATGCTGTAATTTTCTTCTTGTAGTTCCTGTTCAAGAAGAGGTAACTCCACGTCCATTTACAGATCTTAAATAAGCTTAGCCGGTAGCAAAAACAAATGCTCATTAGGAATTAACTCCAGTATCGACTTTCAATACACTTGAGATTAAATAGCAAAGCTATCTATACAAAGGCAAAAGTTCCATGGCAGTAACTGCAAAACTTACCACCATGGTCAACTAAAAAGTTGAGCACATCGAAATCTCCTTTCTTCTCTATAATCCAAAATAAATTATGGCTCTACTGTTGGTAAACACCAATGTGTAATGTAGATGATGTGTAGCAAAAAAACGGAGAGGAAAGCCTTGTGGTTGCTCAGGATGGCATGTCTGAAGAGAGTAGCTTCTTGATGGATTCGTAAGTCATGAAGACAATTGCCACACCAGGGACCACTTTGTAATACTCGGGCAGTATCCCTCTATACAGACCACGGAATCCTTCAGTCTTGATTATATGTCTAAATGTACCAAGCAGGCCTGTTTTGTACACGCGGGCACAGCCACCAGCTCCTTCTAGTTGCTTCCGTCGTCTAACAAGATCCAGAGGAAATGTTGCTGAAGCCATTAGGAAGCAGTCAATTAAATTGCAAGGACTCCAAGGTTAGCCAATACCAGAAATTACAAATCGCAAAAAACTGAAAAAAAAAACTCAGAATACAAAGAATGCTGCAATATATTTGTAAGGATAGTATACTAACTCAATGCCCAAATAATAAAAACCACCATAAATTTTGAAATTTCTCTTGAAAACATATTACAGCGAATGTTGAAATATTATTCTAAGGATAGACTAAGCCTACTCCCGTATTTGTGACCCTGAACTCAATTCTTTGAAAGCAAACCGGTGACAAAAAAGAAGAAGAAATTTTGAAATTTCTATAATTTTTTTTCCCTTTGATGATATCTGTAATCAACATACTAATCAACAAATTTAAAAAGTGGAAATGAAAAAATGACATTGAATTAGCAATTCTAACCCTAGAAAGCAGGTATATCATAGCTTTTCAACCTTTTGTAAGAGAATATTCTCATACAATTTTCTTCATTAGAACTGTAATTGGACTCAGAACAGAAGTGACAGTTTTGTGGCAAAGAAGGTAAAGCAATCATGTTGAGTGTTATAAAGTTAAAAGGAACTGTCTAAAAAATGGTCGAAATAGTTACAGTCAATATTCAGAATGTGCACATCATTGGAAACAAACACTGGGTTGCACAAATTATGGAAATTTTAACATATGTCCCTCACTGACATATATTCTTCTCAATTAAATGTTCTTGGCATCAAGTAGATAAGTAATCTCAGCTACTCAATGAAGAAACTTGGATACACATAAAAGACTGAAAAGAACCACGATTATGCAACAAAAGAAACCAAACCAGAACACATTAGTATGAGCAAAGCAGTTTTTTACCAGTAGATGATGCTAATCCTGATAGACTGCCACACCCTAAACTGATCAAGGCAGTCGGATCATCAGGCCTACATAAGAAGAAAAAATCAGACATTTACAGAAAGTGAAAAAGACAATAGCCTATTAAAAATAAATTTTTGAACATCTTACTAGAACAGGAATTTACCTCTCTGATTGCCACCAAATTCTCAGTGTCTCATACACAGTAAAGCTGATTGCTAAGCTAGGACCAACCCCCTGATTGTAGCAAACAAAATTCTGAGAGAAAGGAAGCAGTAGGATCGATTTAGATGGACTAACATAATTAGGCAAATACCAATAATGTAGCTCCCATGCCTTTGTACAGCCCCTTCACCCCTTCATCTCTGCAAATGGTAGAGAGTGCATTGGATATGCCTTTGTAGTAGATCACCTTAGTCTGCAAGTTCTCACCACACTTAAAATGACGTACAAAAGCTCAAAACCACTTAAAGCTGTTAACATTTTGTATAACACCGAAATGGAGTAAATCAAACACCAAAAGATTTCTGTATATTTAACTCAGATTTGGTAGATCCAGAATGTTAATGGCAAACTATATGCTAAATGCAAGCTAATAGTTAAATGTCACCTACATGCAGAATACTGAACATTCAAAGCTATAAATTAACATATTAAGAGTAATAAACATATCTTTCCAGTGATATTCAGCAAACTAGACATTAAATTAACTAGTTTCATTCAATACAAACCGAAGCTGGAAGGATGAAAATAATGAACTCCTAACAAACATAATTGAAAGGCATCATAAAGAAGGCCAAAATAATAGATAAAGATATTAAAGGAACCTGTGCAGCAAGACGTGTCCGCACAAGATCCAGCGGGTATGTCATTGAAGCTGCCGTAACACCCGCTAAACCACCCCCAAAAAGCCGCACAAAAATATCAGCATTTATGTTATGAGACTCAATTCCTGGGATTGAGTGCATTATCTGTCCAAAAATATCACAATCCTAATATATAAGTTCCAAAAAGTTGACAAATCAATAAAAAAGACCAATAAGTAAAAAGTAATACACACAAGAAACTCTGCACTGACATTTTTATATTGTTCATATGCATAGAAACTTATTGCAGAATAAGGTAGACGATGAGCAACAGTGACTAAATTTCCTTTCCAAAAAGCTCGTAATCCTTCTTCATGCACAATACGGGTTGCCTCTCGCCATAGACTTATTCGATGCATTGTTGCAACATCAGTGTGCATGCCTTGCACCTACAACATAACGAAGAAAATACTTCATATAACATGAACAATACATACACATAGATATTGACCGCAATATTAAAAGCCCCAGTAGACATACAACAAGGAAAAATAAAATTTAACAAATCAAAAGTTAGTAATGATGTCATGACATAAAAGTTTACCATCAAGTTTAACTTTAATCTTCAGAATTAGGAAGCAAATGAGCTTGAGCTGGAACAGTCAGGGCACACCATCAGGCTTATCAAGGCAACCTCAAGCTTCTTCCAAGGCTCATGTTCTGAATAAGCCAAGATATAGCTAGAGTGAGGTTGACTTGGCTCAGCTCAAAAGTTCTCAAATAATAATCACTTGGCTTGAAATAAAATAATTTGTTTAGGAACATGTTTGGAGAAGTAACACATACTTGAGTGAAATATTGAATTCCCTAATGTGTGATAAATATAAATATTCCAGCTCTATGCATGCCACAAAAAAGTTCTCTTGGTTTTCAAACCAGAGCATAAATCCCAGATTCCTCGGCTACCTGACAAAACACCTTCTTCAAGAAGTTAAATACGTGACAATTGTTCGATTAAGTCAAGAAGCCAGCCAATATACCCTGCCACAACCAAACCCTATCTTTTTACTTTCACACCTAGGAACAAGTTGACAACTGAAAGCTACTTTACATGATTGGTTAATCAAACCGACCTATAGTAGTTGTAGGCCAATGGGTGGTCACTGTTTATAGGCTTGAAGGAATTACTATGCACTTAAAGTAACCATACCTAGACTAAACATGAACTCATCCCTTCAGACAACGTCAAAAAACGAAAACCAATAAATTAAGGGGCACCAAAATGCAGATAATGCCTTCCCCCTTCACAAAACCTATTTTATTTGACAAATCAAGGTCAGCAGGAATAAAACTTCTCCAAGTGAATCAATTAAAAGGAGATTTTTGCCACCAAAGCCGCAAACAGTAGTGTTCAAATTTCGCCTAAATCATTTCAAGATTCCCATATGTGGCAAGTTTACGTTAGTTGGGTTAAGATAGAAAAGATCAGCACGGGTCCAAATTTTTCGAGGAACGTAATATCATTATTCTGCATGAATTATATAATGATATGGCTTCATCTAGGTGCTACTCTCAATCAAAAGCAAAGACCACAAAAAAACCATGCTCCAAAACGAAACTTCAAGCAGGAGCATAAAGTCATCCCAACGTCTCTTTTCCGGCTAATGTTTATCCCGATTCAAGCTCACATTCATCAAATTCTCTCAGTTTCTCCAACAGAATTCTCCCCTTACTCTAAAAATCGCCGCTTTCAATTAAAATATGAACTACGCACAGCCATGCACAAACGAATCCAACCAAAACTATCAAGTTACGAACAAATTGACATCTCTCAGGTTAAGAAAACAACGATGCCCATTTATGCCTACATATTTCAAAACCAAATTATCCCCAAACTCTCAAACCAATCGATGGAACAATTTGCAAAGAAGAATTGAAGACCAAAGCTTCCATCTATACCTCACCTATAGCCAAGAAAAACAGTTCCAACCAAAAAAAAAAACGAAAGAAAGACCCCAACCTGGAAGAGAATTGTGAGGCGGGCGAGCGGCGCGGTGCACGTCTTCCCGACGGCGCCCGCCACCCCGCCGGCGAGCAGCTGGGCCACGGTCCCTATCTGCGACTGCTGCTGGAACGCCGCCTCCGTCGGCCGGCGGGGCGGGTGGTACTTGCAGACCCCGCCGTCGCCGAGCGGCCGCTGCTCGCCGGCCCCCTCGACCATCACCCCCATCCTCGCCTCCGTCTGCATTGCTCCCTCCACGGCGCCCACGCCGGAAAGAATCGATTTTTACAAAGGGGAGAGCCGGGGGAGGAGTAAAGGCGGGATCTTTGGCGGCGGCGGTTGCGGCGGAGACGATGGGGGGAAGATTGGGGAGGAGGTCTGGAGGGGGTTGAAGTCGGAAGGGTTGGGAGGAGATGCGGAATATTCCAAGTTCTCGAATCTCTTCTTTGGCCCATTTAGTAAGCCCATTATGCCCTTATTTTGTTTTTCGGCATTATGGAAAATTACCTTATAAAATTTTTAATATAACATTATAAGTTAGAAATAAACAATTTAAGATAGATCATATAGGCTTTCCACTTCTAATTTAAACTTTTTATTAAGTTCCGTGAAACAAAATTTATATGTATAAAAAGTAAAGTGTTTAAATTAGAGGTCGGTAATTTTTATCCTTTTATATATATACATGACCTATTTTTTGATTTTTAAAAGATTTAATAGTTAAAAGATATATAAAAAATCAAATTTTATTATAATTGTTTTGATAATTAAGATAAAATGGTTAAAAATATTAAATTAATTAAAAAATTATAACTATTCTATTTTTTATATTAATTTGTATATCTAAATTTTGAATAGTGAGACTTACTAAATTGCTATCAATAGAAGTTGTATATTAATATATAAGCAATAGCTAATCTATGTAAAGCTTCCCTACGAAGCAATTTAGTAGGTTCTATTATTCAAAGTTCATACAGATAAGTATAAAAATAAATAATTAAGATATTTGTAGATTTTCAAATTAATATAATATTTTTAACCCTTTTATCTTAATTATTAAAGTAAGTATAATTAAACTATTATATTTTAAAAATAAAAATAATAAGTTATATTGATGTATGAAATACAAATTTATCAATATCTTATGTATGATTCACTCCAAAAAATATTCAAATTAAAAGTATAACTCATAGAAGCTGGTACCCTAATTCTCGTGTTTTTCCAACACTCTTTATTCTGCCTATGTACAGAAGTCTTATTAAAAAAATTAGGAAAAAAACACGCATTAGCCGGACCCTTACATGCATCCTGCGATAAGCACTTCCCGACTATTGCCTCAACCTTCCCAACATAAACACCAGGTCCTAACAAAAACAGTGATCTTCTGTCCTTCCTAATATAATTAGCTATAAACTATAATAGAATGGACATCTAAACAATTAATATTTTATTTAGAGAGTTTTATTGTGTGAAGAATTGCATGTGTTAATCTAATAATAAGTTATTTTTAACTAATTGAGTATGGTTAGTAGTTTATTTTTTAGGTTAACTTTCAATTTGTCTCGTTAGCATTTTATATTTGACTCTGTTCAACTTGAACTCATACTTATTATTTTTATCATCGAGACAATACTCGATTTAAAGTAACTAGTTGAATTATGAACAAAGTTTAAACTAAAGAACGCTTAGGTTAGTTTGACTCAAAATTCGAACTTGATGTATTTGAACTCAATATAATGCTTAGGTCAAATAAATTTTTTTATATCAAGTTTCTTATAAGAGTAAATAAGTCTTATATTATCATCAATTACTTCAAAAAATATTACTAATACTTAACATGTTACTTAACTATTAACTATTTAGTTTGTTTAATTGTAGCGTACCTATGCTTATCCTAAATTACTATTTTCTTCGAATAAAATATATAAAATATAATTTATTATATTTACTAAGATTAAATTATAAATATATACCGATCGTATTCATAGTAACTAATTATTTATTTAAATAATTAGTAATAATTAAGTAATTGAGACATGTAGCAGTTATGAACTACTTATTAATGAATGCTTGGTACTATTTATTAGTTACTATTAAATGATATAAAGTTGCTATTAAATGAGGCATAATTAAGCCAAGTTATTTTGTTTGGCTCAGTTTACCATAAACCAAATTTGAACAAGTAAATATTCGGCTCGGTGACAAACGAAGCTTAAACAAACTAGTTACAAATCAAGCTGAACATGAACGAGCCTAGACTCATTTATACCCCTATCTTTTTTGAAAATTTTGATTAAAGATATAAACCTCAATTATGTAGTTAATGGTGCAATTAAGTAGTTTTATGAATTGAGTTAAAGTTGTTCTTGTGCGCTTGCGACGTCATTATTATTCCCCATCACCCGCCCGAAGGAGGAGAAGAAGAAAGTCGACGACGAGGACCAGGTAGCTTTGTGCAACACCAACTTCTTGTGGTCTGCACTGAGCTTCATACTGTCTCAGTTGCGATGAGCTTGAAACATCTACGACTACAACTGATTGAGGAGAGACGCGGAAGTAAGGTACAACACCCAGTACTGGACTGCTGGCCATCGGCTTTCGACAAGGAAATGAGGAATTGGAAGAGTTGATGGGACTGGAAGAGGTGGTGTCGAGATTTGTGCAAGGGGAATATGCGGCGTCGGTAGCGACTTCAGAGAATGGATCGGGAGACATAATGAGCAACAACCGGCCATATACCCGTGAAATTAAAGTCAATGATGCGTCATGGCATTTTTTTCATTGCTTCATGGCATAGGGTCAGGTCTGTTTAGTTGTCCAGCAATAACGCAATTACACAAAAAAATATAAAATTTAGAGATTATAATTTTTTTTACGTTTAGATGTCATAAAATTCAAAAAAAGTTTTAATTTCACGTCTATATAAATTTTTTACAAAACCACATTTTTTATAAAAAACAAAAAACTAAGAAAAATTGTAGAAAACACAAACACATGCATAAGAGATAAAAATATTTTATTTTTATTTTACTTTCTTACTATCTAAACATATGGAAATTTTTAAAATTTTCATATCATTTCATCTCATTGCATTTCTATTAGATATAATTTTTTTTTCATGTACACTATTTTTATTTTTATGTTAAATAGATCCTTCTTTGCTATTAATGTCAGGGTAAAAAAATTTCCAACTTAGGAAAAACATGGCTGAACAGGAAAACTAAGTACAACAAAACCAATAAAGTAAAAAGTGCCAAATGACATACACTCCATGTCAGGATATAGGTATGAGATGGTAAGGATTTCAAAAGTTACAAAGACTGGATTACACATTAACAGGGTAAAAATAAAAATTAAAGATCTATAGCAGGAGAGACTGCGTGAACCAGCCGTATTCAGAGTAAAGCCTTCAAAAAATTAAGAGTATGATACCCACAAGCTCCCGAGATGTTCTAACCTCGTAACCAGCATTGAAACTACAATTTTCCCCATGACCAAACCTGACAAAAAATGCACAATGGATAGTCGCATTCGAGCTGACCAAGAGTGTCACAATCTCCCACGTCAAGAAGGTCCTAGTTTTTCAGCTAGAGCAGCAATACTTCTTTGACGAAGTACCTGAGTTATCAGCAACGTTAATGGTCGTGCCAACTCCAGGTCCTGCAGTGCTTGCGGCCTCCTGTGCTGCCAATGCCTTCTTGTTTATAATATGGTAGATCTCCGTCAAAATGGTCTGGAATGCCTTCTCCACATTCAAAGCTTCTAAAGCGGAGGTCTCAAGAAACGAAAGCCCCTCTTTCTCCGCCAACGCCTTTGCATCCTCTTCGGCAACAGCTCTCAGATGGCCGAGGTCTGATTTGTTCCCAGCCATCAAAATCACAATGTTCGAGTCTGCATGGTCACGTAACTCACGCAGCCACCTCTGCACATTATCAAATGTCTGCTTCTTCGTAATGTCATAAACAAGGAGAGCACCGACTGCTCCCCTGTAATAAGCGCTGGTAATGGCTCTATACCTCTCCTGTCCGGCAGTATCCCATATTTGCGCTTTCACAATCTTCCCTTCTATCTGGTTTCAGAGAAAATTTATTCACATAAATGAAACAGTGCCCCAAACTAGTTTAAAATAAACTCCCACGCATACAAATCTCGCATGAGGCCTTTTCTTAAATTTTTCATAATTAAGATGTTCAATCATTTACAACTGCGCAACTAAACTGATTCAAAACAAATTTCCACGCCATCAACTTTCTACATGAAGTAATTACTTAAATTTGGCATAATGCAGATGCTCAATCATTTACAAACTAATAAACCTCCAGATGCATATTATGCACTAACAATTAACAACGAACAAGCCTCTTCACATGTCCAATGCATATAGATTTGACATTATCCAGATGTTCAACCATTTACCAAACATAACCGAGTCCAACATAAACATCCGGATACAATTTACAACATAACAAAAACTAAAGCTCTTTTCACATCCTATGCATACAGATCCGGTACAGAAAACTTCAACAACATAAACAATTTTCCCATACCCAACTTCCCTAATCTGACATTCCAACCATTTATCCATATCCGATTTGCTTCCTAACAACAAAATAAAATAAGCCTCGTTTCACATCCTACACACACAGATCCAGAACAAGAACAACCCCCGATTGCGCATTCAATACGGCAAACAAGGATCCCGATCTGCAACATAGCGTCATCAAATCCAGCCACCTAACGCTCAACTCGCTCAGAAACAACCACCACCAAAAGTCAACGACCCACCCCAATTCTACTAAAGAAAGCGCAAAAAATCAGACCAAGCCCTTCCCGATCGATGCAACAGCACGCCCAGAAAGGAATTGGATTCACAAAAAAAAAAAAGAAGAAAAAAAGAGAGAGACCTGCAAAGTCCTGGTGGCGAATTCGACGCCGATGGTGGATTTGGAGTCCAAGCAGAACTCGTTGCGGGTGAACCTGGAGAGGATGTTGGATTTTCCGACGCCGGAGTCGCCGATGAGGACGATTTTGAAGAGGTAGTCGTACTCGTGGTCCACCCTGTTCGCCATTTCCGATCACCAAATCGAGATTTCCAAACCAAAATCGACCAAAATCTCTGCCAAATTGAGAAGATGAACACAAAAAAATCCGATCTTTTCCCACTCTTTCTTCTTTCTCGTTTTGCTTCGGATTTGAATCGGAAGGAGGGAGGCGGAGTTGAAACGGGAACGAGCGACGGGGAAGGGGTGTGAGGTTGGCACGCCCAACTTTGGACCTTTTGTCACGCCTGGCGACTATAATAAGCTCCCCTTCTCTTGTCTTAGGCTCTTGGGTTTGAATCGGTTTGATTTAAAGCTTTGAATTTATTATTAAATTTATTTTTTTTCATTTTTTAAAAATAAATAAGTTCCTTCCCTCAAACAAAATAATTGATTAAAAAGGAAATAGATTTTTTAAAGAAGTTATTGATAATTTTCAAATTATGAACTAATCATTTCTACTAATTACAATAGAAAGCTAAACTAATTTTAACTTCTTATTGTAAAACCCGTGATTCGAGTTACGGTTTTATAGTTGTTAGCCGATCGGTTTAGCTGTCGGACCGAGTTGAGTATGTTTCAGAACACGTGTACTAAGCCGATGTTGGTCACGTGTATGAGCTGTGAGGGTCATGTGAACCTGAGTATGTGATGATAACGTCATGAATGGTCAGAGAATGAATTATCAGAATATATAAGAGTATACACTTGATAATTTTAAATTTCTTCATTTTTTGATTGTAAAAAGAGTTTTAGGCCGTTTACTACGTTAGGATGCGTTATGGGGTAGTTTAGGTGGGTTATTAGTTATAGAGCATGTCATTTAGATGTGGTGATATTTGTTTTATTTTACAGAATTTTTCCCGATTTTTTTAGGATTTATTACGAGCTAATTATCATTTTTGACTCGAGTTGGAGTCGAGTCAATACTTATTTACAAGTTTGACACCAAGATCTTTTTTTTCCCTCGACATTTTTTTCCCCAAAACCCTATTGTCGCCGCCGTCGTTACTGCCGCTGCCGCCGCCCAGCACCGTCGTGCTATTGCCGTGCTGCCCCGACCATCCCCAGCCACGATTGGGCCGCGATGCCGCCATTGTTCTCAGCATGGTTGCATAAATCGGAATCGGTTTTCCAAGGAGTCGGAATCGGAATTGGAATCGGTCTAAATCGGACAGGAATCGGTTCAGTTGAATCGATTTAAATCGGTCCAAGTCGGTCATATATAATAAGTTGACAACTTATAAATAAATATATAAAAATTAGATATTGATGTCATTTTGATATTATTATGTATATTATATTTTATGATATTTTTTAATATTTTTTGGATTTTTAAATTAATTATTATTTTTTACTCGAGCTGGATACGAGTCAAATTTTAATTATAAAAATTCCACCGTAATTCTCTTCCTCAATTCTCTCCC
>JAVDBV010003078.1:0-10510 GCA_032619315.1 Piper longum
GCCGAAGTCGTCGCCGGGGGGGAGTTCGATGGAGTCGAGGTCTACTTGTGAGAGATCGATGCCGACGCGGTCCGCCATGGCCTCGATCTCGGCCATGGTCGCCATGGTCGCGAGGCACCTCCGCCAAACTACGCGAGAATCTCTGTATCCGAAGGTTGGAGAGAAGAGTGGCGCGAGATTGATGTCAGGAAACACCCCAAGAACCTACCTCACCTCTTTTGCGCCGTCGACGCCGGTGGTGGCGGTGCTGACGCCGGTGTTCGTCGAAGGTTGATGGGTGTAGGGAGAGAAGAGAGGTAGGGTTAGAGCCTCGAGGTAGCGAATGGGCCGGGCCGAATTAGGCCATGGAATTGGGCCGGTCCTGCCCAGGAGCCCACCGCTCTAACGAAGCCCGAAATGGATTCGGAGCCCACCTCTAATGAAGCCCATCATGGAGTTGGGCCTGGCCCATGAGCCCAGCCCTTTGATGCAAGGCTTATGGGGTTTCTAAGTCATGATGAAAATGATTATTTTGGTAATTTGCAACATAATTTATTCAAATCTCTTGAATTACACATGAACTCACCAAAGAACTTTGTTAGCCTTAATGGATTTGCTTCACCTTCCCCATGCCAACTTGGTAGAGTTGTTTGATAAAATAGAGACTAATACAAAATAGGAAACTAGATAATAACTCAATAAACGTTCTAAATGCATTTATGCCACTTTCATTACTAAACTTACTTAAACCATTGTGTTCGATCATTTTAATATTTGTGAAAAACATTTATCTGTTAATTATATATATGTATATATAAAAAAAGTTTGGATGAGTATAATCGGCTCAGAAGTCAACACCACCCTTCTTTATTTATTTATTTATAATTAATTTTATTATTTACTTATTTATTTATTTTTGGAGGGAATCTCCCGCTCCGTGTGAACTGTGACGCCATAGAAGTCCAAATCAATTATTACCAAAGAATTGGAGAGCAGCAGGTAGATGGTGAGTAGTGAAGAAATGCACTTGGATTAAATAATAAAATGCGGGTGATATAGCTATACAACCTCGCGTCGTGTGCCCACGATCCATCCGTCACCTCTTCAAAACCCTCACTATTTTATTCGTCAAGTCTCCATGCATCTCCTCCCCCAACTCTCCTTGCACCACTGCTGCCACCCTCCAGCACCATTGACCCTTTCTCTTCCACCCCCACCTTCCCTCCCTCCTCCCCACCTCCACCACCCAGAGGAGTAGGAGGCTGAGGGAGAGGAGGAGGAGGAGCATCACTATCACCATCTTCAACACCAATTACCACCTCATCAGAGGCGCAACTCTCCCCTACCAACAGGACTGGCAGGCTTTTCTAGTCCTTCCAATACTTCCCCGTCTTCGCCTCTCCTTGCAAGTTTCCGCAGTTCCTCTTCGGTGGCTGCCAGCTCAACGGTCATGCCAGGCTTCCATCCGGACGACAGATGCCCTCTTCGGCCACCACAAGGCCCGTATCAATTTGGCCATCCAAGACAACTACGATGCCTACCTCTCCTATTAGAGCAGCCCGTACCCACCAAGCTACTCCACCACATGGGTCTGGTCTCGTTAGGATTGCTCTAGAGTGAGAGAAGAAGCCTGGTTCCAACAAGGTCCGAGTCATGGAGGAGTCACTGTGGACGATGTACCGCAATGGAAGAAAGATCGGCTATGCCGCCAAGAGGGAGCGGACGGAGGAGGACCTAAACGTGATGTAGTTGCTCCATGCTGTCTCCATGGGAGCCGGCGTGGTTCCGGGCCAGACCGATGATTCGCCGGACAGGGAGATGGCCTACATGAGGGGCCACTTTGGGTGGGTGATCGGGACCAAGGACTCTGAAACCTTCTACATGATGAATCCTGATGGCAATAGTAGACCTGAAGTCACCATTTTTTTTGTCCGGATATGATAAAATTGTACTTTTGGTTGGTTGTGCCTTCAAACTTGAATATGAAAGATACCTCAATTCTAAATCGGAAATATCAAACTCATGTCCACATCTATAACGTAGATTGCTACAAGGTTTTGGCTCAATAATACTCAAGCTTACAGTAGGTGCAAGAAAAGAGGAAGCAACAGTCTAAGAATACAAATGTTACAATACAAATTGTAAATAGCA
This sequence comes from Piper longum, assembly GCA_032619315.1. Classification (NCBI taxonomy): domain Eukaryota; kingdom Viridiplantae; phylum Streptophyta; class Magnoliopsida; order Piperales; family Piperaceae; genus Piper; species Piper longum. The sequence goes on from JAVDBV010003078.1 coordinate 2,131, forward strand.
AAGACCTACTCACTTCCAGCCTAGAAAACCTGGACTGCCTCATGTAACACTTCACAACAAACATTCGCAAACTCGATTGTGTACACAAACCTCTATATTATCGTGTTGTTTCTGACACAAATGGAAACTCAGGCAGATGCATCTGCAGTACTAACTATTTTCCCAAAGTCTGCCAAATCAACGACGGTAATATCATCTCCATCTTGAATACCCACAAGGACAGTGGTTGCAATACCCGTGACAATTCCTATCACGGAACATTTTTATTATAAGATGCTATTCTGATTACCATTTTGGCGAGCTGTGTGATAATAGAAATGTTCTTTTTTTTTTAATGCAATAATAATAGAACTTTGATGCTTCATAAAGAAGACATAAGTGAAATCCGCCAGGACACTCAAACAAACGTTGATGTGATTGAATAAATAAAAACAGAGAAGTAATCTCATCCCAAACGAAATTGTGTTACCATTTTCTACGACGCCAGGTATCAACTTAATGTTTTTCTCCAACTCCGCAGGGTCCTGGATTCCTCCAGGGAAGCTAGCCATTAAAAAGAGAAACTTCAGTTTAATGCAGAACAAATACTTGTAATGAAGATCAATAAGATATAACTGTCCTTCAAAGAGTCAATACCTCACATCAACAATCATATTGCCCAGGTCACTGATCACTGGACCATCTTTTCTCAAAGCAGAACGAATCTCAGGAACTATCAAAGGCCAATATGTTTTGCTAAATTGTTTTTCTATCTAGAATAATGGGGGAAAAAATAATAGGAGCAAAGAGACTGACAACACTTACCTCCACCAAGCGTAAGAAGTTGTCTCAACACGGGTGTCACTGCAGGTGGAAGAACTTCGACCTATAAAAAGATAAGCACTGCCATTTAAGATGCTAAAATCAATACTAGTCCACAACAAATTTCCCATGGAATAATCAATGGCACTATAAATGACAGGCACAACAAAGTTTCAGGTTCCAATAATTTTGATAACAAAAATAGGTCATGTGATTAATATGCCATAAACCATCCACACAAGGACATAATTTAGTTCGTGTAAATTAATGCCTTTTACAGCTTCTAGCTGCTTCGGCATAGTAGATAACCAGATGAAAACTATGATAATTTGTTGTACATGCGCAATTCGTTGGAGCTGTCTTGTGAATATTTGTGCAATAGTTTCACTCTGAGCTTATATACAAAAATTGAACATCACCTTCTATGACCATTGTACAATCTGTTAATTACGTTTTATTTGTAACACCGAAGTCAACTCACAGCAATGCTCATTCATTGAGAAACTTGCTTATCTGTAGAGGTCAAAAGAGACCACCCCAATTTCCCCTAATGTGCTTCATCCAAATAACAAAAGCATGGCACTTAAATGCCTTATTTTTTTTCTAAATAACAAAAGATTAATTGAGACTTCTTGTGAGGTAACAAATCTAAAATTAGAAGTTCTTTGTTGAGGATATTAACTGTGCATGTCATTCTATGACTTTGTTCTTTATAACGTATCTAGTCCCTTTATATTCTTTGTATTTATTTAGTTCTCATAAATGTAACTCAAAACATGTATTATAAATAGGAGTGAAATGCAAAGTGGAAAGTAAGTCACTCTTCCTATCTTGCGTTGTCTATTTCCACATGATAAAGAGTAACAAAATCCTATGGATTTTTTTTTTTTTGTTTTTTTGTTTGTGTTGAGTGTTTTCTCCACTCCACCATATGCGTGCCCCCCCCCCCCCTCCCTCCCTCCCTCCCTTACTCCTCCCCTTATAATTCACTACTTAGTGGTTTCTTCTCATTTGATGATGGTTGCAGCTGAAAAACCTGTTGTTTCAACTGAAACTTGATCCATATTTTATTTGCCTAATAGTTCATCTATTACCACCACTAAACTTCGTGGACAGATCAATTACCTTCCCATCAAAATATTCCTCTTATCCAAAGACAAACTTAAGTATATTGAGGAAGAAAAGTCAGTTGCTGTTGAACTTGTCTGCGCCAAGGAGGATACTCAAGTTTGATCTTGGTTGTGGAATAGTATGGCGCCTCACGTGAATTGTCCATATGAATCTCTTGTCTCCAATTATTGGAAGTCCGATTTTCGAATGTTATGCTCCTCCCAACTTTTTGGTCCTCAGTTAAAGAGACCTATTGTGTGGAGGGTAACATCCAGTAGATTTATAAGTTGTGTGAGGATATTTTCCTCACCAAGCAAGGTTCTAAAGCTATAGCTTTGTTAAATCTCACTGGGAAGAGCTAAGTCTTTACCATCCATACCATGCTGATCTTCCCACTTAGAAGAAACATCATGAAGACCTCATGTTCATCTCCTTTCTCGCTACTTTTGGTCCTCATTACCTTGCGGCCAAGACTCAATTGCTAGTTGCTGCAGATCTGCCCACTTTGAGTGCTACTTTCTTCAAGATTTCTTGAATTTCTGTGATCAAGGAGCCTCTCAAGTGGATGTTCTTGAACCTGTTGTATTATCTTCTATACTGACCTGGCCCAAAGTACAAATCAACATGCCAAAGTATCTCTTCAAAAATTGCTAACTAAGTTTAAAGATTTATAATTCATTCTCACTTATAAACAGGATCTTACCCCACTAAATACTAGATATAAGACTAAGTTAATAGATTTCACAATCCACCCACCTTAGATATCCTCAAAATTACTATACTTAGCCTGTCGCTAACCCAACCTACATCCTTCTCTAGCCTGTAACCAGTAGCATGCCCAACTTTCCTAATTCAGTCTACCATCCAACACAAAACCAGATTAGCTTTGATACCATCTATAACGATCCAATTCAAAGTGCAAACTACCGGGCCTAAGTCATTTCTTCAAAAGTTGTTAACCAAGTTTAAAGATCTATAGTTCATTCTCGCTTATAAATAAGATCTTACCCCAATAGATATTAGATATGGAACTACAACCAAACCTTCCTCACCAATAAAGGGGAGGGGTAGAGGTCACGGTTCTACTTTATCTAGAATAGGTAAGAGTTCTTTTGCATCCAAACAAGATGACAGATTTTGTGATTTCTGCCAACGTCATAGTCATCTTGAGGATAAATGCTGGAAGCAACATGGTAAGTTAAATTGGGCCACCGCCAAAGATCAATCATCTTCAACCGCTTCCAAGGCTGCATCAATACCTTTAGACACTACTTCAATTGCTCCAATTGTTTCACTCTCTCAAGAGAATTTTGCACATCTTCTCAAGTTGGCCCACAATAATGACTCTTCCCTTCCTTCGACTTCGGTTGCTACTACATGGATTTATTCTTGATTACTACGTGTGGTGACTTAATTGATTTAGGTGTAACTAATCACACTAAATTTTTTACATCCTATACTCTTTTTCGACATCCCTAGATGATGGAAGTCAAGTTCCGACCATTAGTAAAGGAACGATTTGTATTAAATAATACTTGCTCCTTAATGATGATTCATTGGCTCCCTCATTCCTAAGTCGTTTATCAGTCCAAATATTGTGTTATAAGAGTATATGTCAAATTGTATTCACATCTACTACTCGTATATTACAGGATATCAAGGGGAAGAGGAAGATTGGTCATGGTTAATGCAACAATAAACTTATTATCTCCACATGACCTTACATTTATATTTGGCTGCCATCAAATCTGCTTCCTCTACCGCTTTAAAGTGGAATGAACACTTGGGGTATTCTAATTTAAATAAACTCAAATTGATAATACTTTCTTTAGTTCATGTTTTTTCATTACAATGTGAATTGTGTCAATTGTCAAAGCACAATGTGTCTTTTCCTTTAGAATCTTTTTCTAGGTCCAATAACCCTTTTGATGTTATTCACTCTGACACATGGGGGTCCACTAGTTTTTCCTAACTTTGGAAAATCAAATACTATGTCTTATTCATTGATGATTATAGTCGCACAACATGGCTTTATTTATTGCATGATAGATCTCAAGTTTTCTCTAAGTTTCTAGTTTTTGTAAATGAAATTAAAACATAATTTGCTACCATTAAATTTTAGGTCTGATAATGCATTAGAGTATACTTTTTCTCAATTCAAGTCCTTTTTCACTACTCATGGCATTGTGCTTCAAACCTCTTGTGCCTATATTCCACAACAAAATGGTGTTGCCGAGCATAAACATAGACATTTGTTAGCAGGTACAAGATGTTTAATGCTTAATAAGTCGGTCCCTAAACATCATTTGCCTGAAGCTATTATAACTGCATGTTACCTCATTAATAGGGTGCCTACTTCTATATTAAATAATCAGATCCCTCATATATTACTTAATCCAAAACAGCCTTTATGTCAAACCTCGCACCTTTGGTTGTGTTTGCTTTGTGCGTATTCTTCCGTCCACTTGCAGCGAGAACCCTTAAATGTTTATTTCTTGGTTGTTCTTTAGACACAAAAGGGGTATTGTTGTTTTAGCCAGCAACTCAAAAGGTTATTTGCCACCATAGATATTACCTTCTTTGAAAATGTTTCTTTCTATGCATCTCCTTCACAAACAACTGGTCATACTCCTGAGCTTTCTCTTCCGACCACCATAATTAATGATTCGGTCGTCCACTTCTCCGACTAAATCCACCTCTACAACCTTTCCATGCTTTCCCTTGGTCTATTCACGGTCACCTAAGTATGTGCACGTCTCTTCTTGCACCACCACCTCTCGCTAATTCTCCTAAACCAAGTAATATGCCTAGCACATCTAATGTAATTATGTGTACCTTGTCTTAGAATACCTGCAAATTACAATGAAGCTTCAAAAGATGATGGTTGGCGGTAAGCTATGAAAGAGATCATAGTCATGGAAAATAATTACACTTGGGACCTTACTCATCTCCCTCAAAGTAATAAAATGGTTAAATGTAGATGGATTTATACTATTAAATATTGGTCATGGTTTATTGGAGAGGCTTAAGGCTAGATTGGTAACTAAATGGTATAATCAAATAGCTGGTCTAGATTACCATGACATATTTTCTTTTGTTGCTAAACTCAACTCTGTTCAAATTTTATTATCTTCGGCTATAAATTTGGATTAGTTGCTCTTCCAATTTGATGTTAAACATGCATTTCTTCGTGGAGACCTTAAAGAGGAGGTTTACATGTAGTAACCATCTGAGTTTGTTGCTAAGGGGGGGAGTTCTAAGGTATGTAAACTCAAAAAATCTATCTATGGTCTCATGCAATCACCTAGGGATGGTTTACCAAATTCAATGTTATCGTGTTGGAATTCGATTTCTCTAGGTGTTCTTCATATTATTCTTTGTTTGTTAAAACCACTTGTCATGGATTCATCATTTTAATTGTGTGTGAGATGATATTATTATTTCTAGTAGTGATGATAATAGAATACAAGAGACTAAGGCATGACTACAATCCAAGATTAACATCAAAGACATGGAATTTTTACAGTTTTGTCTTAGTGTTGAAGTATCAAGAACACCTCAAGGTTTTTATTTAAGCTAAAGGAAATATGTAATTGTTATGCTCCATGAAACAGGTTAACTTGATGCAAAACTCACCGACTCGCCACTTGAAATGAGGTTTAAGCTTGAACATGATCAAGGACATCTGTTGGAGGATCGAGGAAGGCAAAAGCAACTTGTAGGTAAACTAATATACCTCACTGTCCTGACATGTCCTTTGTTGTAAGTCTTGTTAGTCAATTTATGCAAAACTCTAGTGTCCCTCATTGGAATGTTATACTTAGAATTCTAAGGAATCTTAAGAAATATCCTGGACAAGGACTCATGTATAGGAAACATAAAACATGAAAGTCTTTAGAGATTCATAACTATGTGGTTGCAGGTTGGGCAAGATCAACCTTTGATAGAAAATTTACTTAGAATACTGTATCAGCCAAGAAGGAAATGTGGTCATTTAAAAGAGTAAGAAACAATCTGTTATTGTCAAATCTAGTGTTGAAGCTAGATATAGGGCTGTATCAAAAGCAGCAACCGACTTAGTATGGATAAAGATGATACTTGAAGAAATTGGGTTTCCTATTTCTAAACCCATGAGGTTATGGTGTGACAATCAAGCTGCCTTGTGTTTTATAAAATGACAAAACATATTGAAATTGATTGTTATGATATCCGGGAAAAAGTGCAAAAGAATATTATTATTTTGCAACATGTGACTACTGATGAGCAGGTGGCAGATATCTTTACTAAACCCTTATCTACAGCTCAAGATCAGCTATTAAAATCCAATCTATGCTTGGAAGTCATCCCTTCATAACTCAGTGGGAGTGTAGAGGATATTAATTATATGTGTCATTCTATGACTTGATTTTTTATAATGTATCTAGTCCCTTTGTATTTTTCCTTTATATTCTTTGTATTCATTAAATTCTCATACATGTACTAGACTCTTGAGTACTTAAAGCATGTATTATAGTGAAATGCAAAGTGGCAAGTAAGCCGTTCTTCCTATCTTATATTGTCTATTTCCACACTGTTTATTAGGCTTACCCGGGTAAACCTATATTGTGTTGTCTATTTCCACACTCATTATTAGGCTTACCCGGTAAAAGCAATATGTCCAAAGGAAATATAACTAGGCATGATGATCTTTAAAAAAGTGCAAAAATTCAATTTGTTTTATTAGCATTTATCCCTGGAAACAACATAAAGCCCAAGTACAGAGATAATAACCATTTCCCAAAAAAAAATCTTGACGAGTTAAGAAGAAAAATGCAATGTCAGTTAACTCACTGGTATGGGAAATGTTGTCCCAAGCTGGGGAACAACTTTTGATTGGTCTGCCAATATAATGCATTCTCTAGCGGCAGTATCCACTATCTGCAACAAAGTGAAAGGAAGATATGATATTCCTGGAAAGAACAAAGTAGGACAACACAAATTAGCTAGAATATTGATGATTGGGTTATACCACGTACAGTATTTTGAATTGATAGCTAATATAGAGACTTTGATTAACACAAAAATAAGTAAAATGAGCTTTGTACACCAAATTTTAGTGTCTGCCTAATGATGAGAACACCATATTCGAGAACACATATTAAATTTTGCAAGAATGAATAGAAGCAATTTCCTCTACAACAAGCATATTGCTGAGAACTTTCCATGCTTGTTCTTATTGCACACAGTGGCAACACTAAGAATTGCATCAGACAGGATTAGCTAATTGGTTATGTTTCAGACCACCAAATGGTGATTAGAGACTAATGTCTTTGTTACCTTTTGCATTGTATGTGCTGCTCCTCCTCCCTAAAAAAAATCAAAATCTAAAAGGTCAGCACGAAATAGAATTTCAACAAAGATGATTCACAAAAATGTGCCTTTGACCTTCAAAAGGTTTTTATTGAGGTCTACTTCATCCACGCCATCAATAGCAATATCAATTTTGTTGACATCGTTCAAATCAACCTACATTCAAGGTGGACAGGAGATTTTTGATTCATTACAATGTTATCCCGGCTATGGCTTTCAACTAAAGCTCCACATAAGTTAACAGATTTTCAACTAAAACTCACAGTAGCTACTCCATACTGCCTGGCAAGTACCCGTGACTGGTAATTTGCTCCTACTGCAACAATATCTTTCAGCTGAAAGCACACATACAAGCTAAATAATTCTTTTGCATTCTATATAAAAGATCTACCGCAGAGGCTCTGAAGACTACTCATAAAAACATCATATTCTCCTGAACCTTCCTCTGTTTGATCAGTTTGCCAAGTTCTTCAATAGCAATTGATGCCGTGCTTCCAGTGCCAAGACCAACCACCATTCCAGACTTTACAAAGTCCATTGCCTTTTTGGCCAAAGCACGCTTTAAAGCATCCTGAATTTCGTGTGCGGCCACTACAGTGGGAAAGAAAACGCCATCTCAACACTAGTAACAACTAAACAAGCTGCGAACATGGTGTAAACGTAACAAATGATCAACGATGACGGAGATTTTCTCCTAGAATTCCCGAGACGCACACCACAATGACCATATTTTATAAATAAAAAAAAAAATTGACAAATTCATTAACATCGAAACATCTCTGGTTCCAACGTCAATAACTTTTATCATGAAAGCAAAAATTTTAGGCATGCACATCAGTATCATAAATCTGCCGTTCTACAAGCGAGTGTTTCATAATCGGAATCCAAGGAAACAATACTCACTTATAAACGATTTTTATCCTAGATTGCAAAAAGAACCATTTTTTTCGGTTTCCCTTCGCACAGAATTAATTAACTTCTCAATTTATATAACTACTAATCACATCAAAGGTTCAAACTTGGAGAACTGACCATTCTTTGACGCAGCAGAGATGGATAGATTCGTAACCTTCCTCCTCGAGCCAGAAAACGCTCTCCCACTCCTCGGCACAACAAGCGC
>JAVDBV010003079.1:0-10452 GCA_032619315.1 Piper longum
GGTACAAGCAGATGCCCATCATCACCCGCTCTTACCTCACCGCCGCCGTTCTTACTTCCGTCGGTTGCGCCCTCGAGGTCGAATTCCTCTTCCTTTCCCTTTCGGAATTCGGAAGTTATTACGATATTAGTGTGTATTGTTGAATGCAACGAGCAAATTTTTATTTTTTGCCTGTTATGTTAATTGGCCTCTCTTTTTTGTTCAATAACGTTTCAAAGTTTGATTCTTTGGGTGTTTTTATTATTTTTTTGATGTGGAGAGATGGGATTGATTTTGCTTAATCCCTTTTCTTTATTTTGTTGGTGGTGCAGATTATATCACCGTCTCACTTGCATCTGAACCCAAAACGGATATTTGAGCATTATGAATTCTGGCGCCTTATCACCAACTTCTTGTTCTTTAGACCAATCGGTGAGTGTTTTGTATCTTGTGCTTAGGAAAACTTTTTCCACATGTATTTGTGTGTGTGTGTGTGTGTGTGTGTGTGTGTAGATTGTGAAGATGCGTGAACAAGACTTTTTCAATTGTGTTTGGAACTTGATTGATTGTATGATTCGGAAGTGTTAACGTGGAAGCTGTTAGCTGAAACAAGCCGACTTGCACATTGTAATTGAAAATCTAGACCATTATTTTGTGTCTCTGTGTAGAGGTAAAGAATTAAAATGCTTCTAGCTCTTCACATGTTGGAGGTATATTAATACAGGTATATTTAAACGCTCAAACAATGTATGTGGTCGAAGGAGCAAAATTAGAATGATGAACTCTATTGCTTATACTGCTGATACTTGTTGTTTGGAGATATTTAAATTTAATTAGGAAACACTGCTGATCTAGCTTCTTGCAACGGTTGTGGAAAGGCACCGCAATTGTGCCTTGTTGTATGAAAATTGGGGGTTTGTCATTCCTTTTGGATTGTGAGAAGGAGAAAGAAAGTGCAAGAAAATTGTACTTTTCTCACATTTTTGCTTGTTTGGTTTAAAAGGAAATGTGAAATAGGAAATCTGTTTTTCATCATGGAGGAAAACCTCTTCGCAAAATGATGATGATGCTATACAAATTTTCCTTTCTTTCTAACCAAACAGATGAAAGAAAATGAAAGGACAGTTTACCTCTTTTTCTTTCTTACATCACTTTCTCTTATTTTCTCACTATCCGCATAAATTACAGATTAAGGGAAAGCTAGTCTTTGTAGTTTGTACTTTCTTTTAAATGAGGGTGTCATTTGGCAATGAATTTTATGTTGTTATGTATAACACTCCTATTGAGAATTCTTTTGTCTTCTATATTTTCGTGCAACATGGAAGATAACTTATTTGGTTGGATTTTGCAGAATTGGAATTTCTTTTCCATATGTTCTTCTTTACCCGATACTGCAAGCTGCTTGAGGAGAACTCATTCAGAGGCCGGACAGCAGATTTCTTCTACATGCTGTTATTTGGTGCCACTGTTTTAACTGCAACCTTCTTTATTGGTGGGATGGTACCTTATGTGGCAGAATCCTTAGCAAGCATTGTTTTCCTCAGCGATTCCTTAACATTTATGATGGTAAGTATGAATTCCTCTTTTTTTGTTCATCATTCTACATCTGGTTTCTCCAGCAGTGGGCATGAAAGTTGATTGATGACAATTCCTAGTGCTGTTTGTTTCAGGTTTATGTTTGGAGCAAGCAAAACCCTTATATTCCCATGAGCTTTGTTGGTCTCTTTACTTTTACTGCGGCTCATCTCCCATGGGTAAGTTAAGACAAGAATACAGTACACGAGACTTCAACTTCTTACTACTACATAACCTTCATTGGACTTGCTTGCATGGGATAATATTGAATGGGTATTGAAACTAATTGGATAAAATTGTATGCCATAGTAATGTAGCTTATAATTAGATGAGATTGATAATTCACCGAGCAGTGTCATGGCATGTGCATTAATTACGAAGTTCCTTTTTGCAACAGGTTCTTCTTGGGTTCTCTCTTCTTATCGGTGGCAGTGTTTGGGTGGATTTGCTGGTACGTAGTTCAAATGATTCCTTGTGTAATGACATCATCATTTCTTCCTTCTGGGCTAGCAGAAATTAACGATATGTTGATGTTTGCATGGTTCAGGGAATAATTGCTGGTCACGTCTATTTCTTCCTGGAAGAAGTATATCCTCGAATGACAGGTCGCCGCCCACTGAAGACTCCAAGTTTCATTAAATCTTTGTTTGCCGATGACGACACTGTTATTGTGGCACAACCCGCAGATGTGAGATTTGTTCCTCCCGTGCAAGATCTTCCCCGGGATTAAGCAAAAGCAATGATAAGGTTGTTGCAAGTAGAAAACGACCAAATTAGTTGTACATCAACTCCCGTAAACAGTAGAGTTTGGCATCAGATGACGTTGTGTACTTTTCACACTCTCTTGTACGTATGCTGCTGGAGGAAATGGGGTACATCAGAATTCAATTCAATTGCCTTATCATTTCCTGGAAAATATAAATTATCAATAGGTATCGGAAGATTTAGTTTGTTTTACAGTCGATCATGCTCAGTTTTATATCTCGCCGACTCATAAATGTATGGTGCACCAAGCTATAAATTTTCCATTGATTCTTGAAACTAAAAGATTTTTTTTTTCCAGAAGACCTTTTGCCATGCTTTGATAAAACACAGACTGGTTCTTCGTTGTTTGAAGACCCCAAACAATGAGGCAAATAATTTTAGTCAATATCTATTATATTGGATGAAACTTTTAATGGTGAGATTAAAACAATCAAACATGATTGATGAAAAGTCAATAGATTTCAATTAGTTTTAATAAAACCTTTAATGATTTAATTAAGACATGCATAGGATTTTTTTTAGCCTAACAAATTTAATCAATTTCTATAATTTTTTTTAGCAAATATTATTAATAATAATATTAAAATTCTGATCATTAATGTCATCACTCACGCATAACTAAATTATTATCTTTTTGAAAGAAAATTAAATTATTTTAGAAACTTTTAATTTAATACTTTAAGTAAGCAAGCAAGCTCATATTATTTTTCAAAAAAATCAAAATTTGAAAGAAAAAAATAATAATAAAAAAACTGCGAGTCCACGTCCGGTGGGCGAAAAAGCACTAAAATCCATAAATGCAAACCATGTCCGTCACGCAAGTCGCAACCAAGCCGTGCTCGCCCTCCTCGCCGGCCCTCCTTCTCCTCCGGAGAACTACGTCGCCGGCGGCTGCCATGAAGCACTCTCTCGCCGCCTTCCTCGCCGTTGCTCTCTGTGTCTCTGTCCTCTTCCGACTGGGCGCCCTGTGGCTGCCTTTCCGACCGGGGGACGTCCTGCCGCTCCTTCCCCGGTCGGTGTCGTTGCCGGTGCTTAGCACCCTCCGGAGTCCGGTGGACCTTCTACCGGCCTTCGTCGGCGCCGCCTCCGGGGCTAATGTCTCCTTGGACTGGAAAGGCGCTTGCTTTTACAAGAACCGGGCGTGGATGGAGTTCCACAACAAGAGCGGTAGCGCTTATGGGGGCGGCACGCTGCACATAAAGGTGAAATTCGATTCATTGTGTCTGTCTACCGATTTGGGAGGTACTGCTGGGCTTGATTTTTGTTGTGTTTGCGGGATGATTTTGGGGGAAGCTATTGTTTTGGTTACTTGTTTGGGGGAACAACTTGTTCTGGATTGAGGGTTGTATTTCAATCATGAGTTTTATAATTGTTGGATGTGTTGCATCCGGACCTGTGCAATTTGTTAAATGTAGTGACTGATTTATTTTGGACGTCAAAATAACTAGTGTCCATCATTTATGAGGGATAATTTTGGATGAAGCTGATGTTTTAGTCTCTGTTTGAGTCACAATTTGTTGTAGAATGAGGGGTTGTATCAGTCAGAGGGTTTACTACTGTTGGATATGTTGTGTCCGAAGATGCGCCGCTTGCTGCTTGTAGTAGACTGATTTGTTTGCACTTTAAAATCAAGGTTGGATGATGTAGGTTGAACTGGAAATTGGACATCTAGAATATCCTCTAAGCTGATTTAGGGATTTGTTGAACATTGTTTGAGTCCATTGTTTTTGTTTTTGTCGGCTTCAATGAACATCTGTCGAATTTAGCATGTTTGTATGGTAAGATTCTGAAAATTCATGAGTGTTATACATTTTTTTTTTTTGCATCCACTTGGCTTATTTTTAGGAAGCTGATTGCACTTTTTAGGATTGTGGTTATCTAGTAGTTCGGTTTCTGAAAATAATGTTTGTTGATAATATTATTAAGCAGCGAGATTGGCAATATCTGCTACTGGATTTTTTATGGCTCTATCCTATGGGTGAAAGGGAGAACAGCTTTGTCTTTTTGCAGCTGTTAGTGCAAAAATTTTATGTGTTTCTAATTTTCCTGGCATTCATATACCTGATTATGCATCATGCGTCTGCTTTTTATTGTCCAGGTCAGTAAAGCTCATAGCTGGACATGCATGGATCTCTATGTCTTTGCTACACCATATCAGGTGACGTGGGACTATTATTTTTTGTCTCGTGAACATACTTTGGAGTTTAAAGAGTGGGAGGGAGAAGCCGAATTTGAATATGTAAGTATTGAGTGTTTGCTAGCAGTTCCTATTATGGGAAAAAACAATGATGTAAAAGATACTCTGTTTAGATTTTGACTCATATTTGCGGTGATTATTGACTAATTTAATATATAAAGATGTAACCTTCTCAAGACATCTAATTTCTGAATGCCGGCCTGCCTCTGAAATCAATTTCCTCGATTGACCTGAGCTTTACTTAGTTAACTTATTTGATCAGGTGAAACACAAAGGAATCTCTATCTTTCTCATGGAATCAGGAATGATGGGAACTCTGCGAGCTTTGTGGGATGTATTTCCTCTGTTTTCCAATAATGGCTGGGGTGAAAATTCAAATATTGCTTTTTTGAAGAAGCATATGGGGGCCACATTTGACAAAAGACCCAAGCCATGGATTTCAAATATCAGTATCAACGATGTTCATTCTGGAGATCTTTTAGCAATTTCCAAAATCCGAGGAAGATGGGGTGGATTCGAAACTCTGGAGAAATGGGTAAGTGGAGCTTATGCAGGTCATACTGCTGTCTGTTTGAAGGACTCTGAGGGCAAGCTATGGGTAGGTGAATCTGGCAACGAAAATGACAAGGTAAAAAAAATTTCCTTTACTCTGTGGAGTATATATCGTCTCTGATGTAGTTCACACAAGTAGTGTTTGCACTGACTTGAACGAGGTGGTGGATTTTGGGTCTTCAGTATTTGGATGGAAGAGTAGTAGTTAAAAACTGCATTTATTTTGCAATGGTGCCAACTGTTTTGATCTAAATTGCATGCCTTATCTTATGTAGGGAGAAGATGTCATTGCTTTGCTACCATGGGATGATTGGTGGAACTTTGAGCTTACAAAAGATGACTCAAATCCCCATATTGCTTTATTGCCTTTGCATCCTGATATTCGTGCCAATTTCAATGAAACTGCTGCTTGGGAGTATGCAAAAAGCATGGATGGAAAACCGTATGGGTATCATAACATGATCTTCAGTTGGATAGATACCATAGATGGGAATTATCCACCACCTTTGGACGCACATTTGGTATTATTGATCTTTCTTGTTTTTCATTTTTTCAAGCTGATTTTTACACTGTTATGCAGTTGTAGAAGATTTTTCCTGCTGGAGACAATTGCCACCATATGTCCTTGTTGCAGGTTGCTTCTGTGATGACCGTATGGAATCATATCCAGCCAGAATATGCTGCTAACATGTGGAATGAAGCTCTTAATAAGCGCCTGAAGAGTGAGGTTCGTGTCCTAAATTAGCTGGATTTAATATTAGCCAAGTTCTTTAAAAAGTCCAAGTCTGGAGTAAGGTGCTCTTGGCTAAGTATTTTAGTGACTAAGTGGCACTTAATAAAGGACAGTAAATCAGTTTTAATTGAATCACGCAAAGGTTTCTGCATGTTGAAAAGATCTACCAAAAGTACTCTTTATCTTGGTTTTGGTGATTTGTCATTCTCAGTGACTGAGAACTTCCTTTATATTTCAGGATCTTGATTTGCCCGAAATATTAGTTGAGACTGAGAAGCGGGGCATATCTTTTGCTGAATTGTTGACTATTCCTGAACGAGATAATTGGCTTTACTCTGATGGGTACTCAACTTCTTGTATTGCTTTTGTACTTGATATGTACAAGAAAGCAGGATTGTTTGGCAATATCTCTAGCACCATTCAGGTCACTGAATTCACGGTAAAGAAAATATTCTCTCTGATACACAATAAACTTTGCTGTTTTTGCCATTTAGCTATGACATACTTTGAACTTATCATTCTTTCTTTTAACAAATAAATTGGATCTGCAACAACTAGAGTAAAATATCTAACCATATTTGCTTATTCATGTAGATAAAAGATGCTTATATATTGAGGTTCTTTGAGGATAACATGACCCGGCTCCCAGAATGGTGCAATCAGGAAGATACTGTGAAACTCCCATTCTGTCAAATTCGAGGTGAGTACCGGATGGAACTTCCTGAATATAACTCCCTGGATCCATATCCTTACATGAATGAAAAATGCCCATCTCTGCCTCCAGACTACTATAGATCTGCAAACTGCTGAGTTCATTATTTAGTCACAATTTGGTGGTTTAGCCATGTACATATTTGCCATTGCGCATAGTGTAAGAGACAGTAGGCTGAGCATTACCTTCTGTGATGTGATACGTAAATGTTAAGACTAATCTAGCTGGAAGAGGGTAAAAGTCTAGAAGCAGCACATAGTGAACCAACCAATGTAAATGGTGGACAAATGCAGGTTACAGTAGATGGCACTGTTGTTTACCGTTCTGCCATGCCACAGTGAAATATTGTTGTGCAATTTTTCCAGATGACTCGTTATTTAGTGAGGAACAATGGATAAGTTTGCTAATTTTTGTTGAAACGTAACAAAACAAATGGTTTTATTGTGAGATTTAATAAAAAACACAACCTAAAAGTGTCCACACACTTGCAAACTTGTGAACGAGTGGGCACAAGCAAATAGTAACACTTCTTTGAGTTGATCCTGACAAGTGTGGGAACTACGTTCCATTACGAACAAACATTTCAAAACAGTAACCATTACACGATACTGCATCAATTAGGATGAATCCTTTAATCTGACAATAGAAAGCCCGGCAAAGATTAGAATCATTCATAACATTACATAGTAACGAAAAGACAAATAACTGGACATTGAGAAGGTTCATGTTTTGTACGTTATAGTATATTTCGGCTGGCTTCATCAGTCAATCATTCTGCCTTCGTAGGAAAATGGTTTCCACCAGCGGCGATCTTGTACAGGTAAAATGCAGTCATGAGTGCACTGCAGAAACACCAATCAACTTGTCAGTTAACACACAAGGAACAGTAGAAAAGCATGGCAAAACCATTTATTTAGCAGTTCATCAACCATGAGTTTTCCTAAATTGGGAAAACAAAACTCGTTTGATTGACAGATACTATTGTGAGATGCTATGCAGGATGCAGAAATAGTTCTTAGCCTAAGTTAAACTTTGAGTTTATACCAATCGCCCGAGAAGAAACACATTTTAGCCATAAAGCATACCTAAGCACTGCAACTAAGCCCGCAGGCATAAATTTCGATGTCTGAAAATATCTCTGTCCCATTACAAATGTCAAGGCGAGAGCAACCACTGTTCAAGAAATTTATCAGTAGGCAGCGAAGATTAAAACACATAAGCTTAACGAGGGAAGAGAAAATAATCAAAATGAATAACTTCTGACTTCGGATCAAAACATTTGGTTCTGTTTATAGGATATTCAGATTTTTAGAGTTCTGCCAACGAGAGAATGGCAGCAAAGAGAAGTGCAAACGCACGCACACTTAACAGATCTCCACAGTTAAAAATAATAACAAATTTATTGAGATACTTTATCATGGTTTGAAGATGTAATATTCATAAAGTCCAGGCATCAAACCAAGCATCAACCACAAAATCCAGAGAGTAAAGTTCTTATTTCCTGTAGAGTGGATCTCTGAACATCTATTTCCTAGATTTGAGTAAGCCTTTTGTCGCGCAAAATTAACAATTGAGAAGTCAAAGAATAGGAAACAAACTTCAACTGAAACTTGGAAGCTTTACGGATCATGAAGCTCAACATTTGATGCCTAATTCGCGAATCTAAACAAACCAATCAACAAACTTGATGCAAATCAGTGCAATTTTCAGCAGGCACACTCAAAACAAATCAAATATCAAGCTTTTACCATCCATTACTTCCTCACATCCACCTTAGATTCACTTAGATGTACAAGTCCTAAAGCCTACAGCTCAACACTTACCATCTAGCTCGCAACTCCAAAAAATACAATCTGCAAATTCGAAGCACAACATCATTTCCAGAAAATGAATCAAGCCTTCATAGCTCTTCACTTTTGCAAACATTCCTTTACCTACGAATCACTCAACGATGAAAGGTGGAATCTTTTTTACCAGTTTCAAGAACGATTCCGATGTACGAGTTTCTGCGCCTCTCGTAGGCCTTGAGGGTGAGAACCCCAGCGACGATGAGGAGGAGGCCGGAGCTGGCACCGCCGGCGAGGGAGGCGGTGCTGCCCCGCCGGGCATAGCCGACAACGCCGCCGGCGAGAACAATGATGCCGAAAGGGATGGTGAGGCAGAAATCGTGCATTTTGCGATCTGGGTAGTGATCGGACACGGGGAAGACACTTACAAATATAAGAAAATTCGTCGGATAGGCGACGGTCGAATGTTTCAAAGCCTTGTAATGTAATAATGGTGGTGGAGAGCAGGAACGGAGGAGGACAAAAGATGTTGACTTTTCCAATTTTCTATTCCTCTTCTTCTTACTTTTCCCTCGCTTGACCCAACATTTTTCTTTTTTTAAAAAAAATATAGAGATAAACAAAACTTGAAAGGTAGATTATATAAAAATTCAATTAACTAAATCTTATTACAGCTCTATTTAAATTTGATTAGATAGCATAATGCCCCGATCAAAAGTTAAATTTAGAGCTTGGGGGGTTAGGTGGTATAATGCATTTGCATTCGAAAAATGTATTTCAATACTGCAGCTTCCAGAAAACGCTCCTTTTCCCATGTCCCATACGTATATTTTTTTATTGGAATAATTTAGATGAAAAATGCTACTAATTATAAGGCCTTCCTCTGTGTTCTCCAACTGATTATTCTTTCAATGATCTTTATTAAATCGATTGTTTAAAATTTTTACGTCAATAGAATTCTTACATATGAATAAGTTATATCAAAATTTGTAAAACATCAGACTTGTTAAGGGATAGAAATTGCCATCAAATTCAAGAGTACGCAGACTGGGCTGCAGAGGGAAAACTTCAATAGTTGACTCTCTGGCAGCCTTGAACAGGGCAGCCCACTCATGCTTGCTCCTCTCCTTTCCTCCGACTGTCACCAATATATCCATCTCCATCCCCAGCCGCGCACCGGCGAACTCGAACGTCGACGACTCCGCCTCCATCACTATGTTCACCACCACCACCTTCCCCGTCTCCGGCAACGCCTCCTTGCACTTCTTTAGTATCTTCACGCAGTCGCGTCCCCCCAGTCGTGCAGCACAAACTACCTCATGCCCAAAACAATAGTCAGATTACGGGCACTGTGGTTGGCCACTTTAAATTATAATATTAACAAACCACTGTTACACCAGGATAATTTTTTTTTCTTTTTGTTTTTCATTTTTTTCACCTGTAATTAATTTTGAGCCTACACTTAATTATCTATTAATAATAAACTCAAAAAATATATAATATTTTCAACAAAAATCTCTTAATAAAGAAATATATTAAATATTTTACATATAAATCTCTACTATTTGTATAGAAAATTTGTTGAGTCCTCCCAAAAAAAAAATGCTAGTGGGGACTCTCTAACAACCCTTCCATATTATGCACCCCTATTAAATACAATGATAGATATTTTAACGGCCAGTTTCAGTCTTCCCATTATGAGATAAAAATTTAGCTAATAATATTTCTTTAAAAAATTAATAATTCTTAAAATTATACATAATTTTATTAATTTTTATAAAAAATAATTATTTCAAATTTATATAATTTATTGGCATCATTCATAAAAAATATTATTGGTCTAAAATTAAACGGTGGCACGTATATATATAGCCAAACCTTCATGAAGATCACGGCGGTCGTGGGCACCTGGTCGAACATGTCCCCTGCAGTCCTCTCCACCCCCGGCCACTCCGGCGCGGGAGCGATGACATGGGGGAGGTCGAAGACGGCCCATCGGATGCCCGGGCAGGCGGCAGCAATGGCCCCGGCCGCCACCCCGGTGCTGCCCGCCCACGTCCACCAACGACCCTAGCCCCTCGAGCATGCCCTCAGTCTTGCACCCATGAACCAGCGCCTCCATCACCATGCTCGCGTGGCTCGTCATGGCATC
>JAVDBV010003080.1:0-10604 GCA_032619315.1 Piper longum
ATTCATTTATATATATATATATATAAATGAATTATTATGTCTTTAATCTATTTATATACATGTGTGCCAAAATATAACTTTTTGGCCGATGCACATTCCAAACAATGTTAAATATAAAGTAAAATTGCACTAGGGGAGAACCAACCTTTTTTTTTAGTGATAGAATGGTGCTTTTTGACGATGAAGGGTGTCTATCAGCAAAATCCACCACCGAAATTTCAATGATAAAAGGCTTGTCAACTAATCAAAATCGGTGTCTACTCGATGGGTAATTGTTACTGAAAATATTCGGTAATCGAGAAAGATGGTTAACTTTTCGCTGACAATTCGATGGCCAACTGTCACCTTCTTTTGGTGACACATCAGATGATTAGATCTGTCACCAAAATTCAGTGACTATTTAGTGTCAAATAGACCCATAAATACGGTGTCAGTTTTGCCCAATCGATACCATTTACGAAATTGTCACCGAATTTTGGTGGCAATACAGTATCAAATTAACATTAAAATTCGGTGTCGGTTCTTCCCAACTTACACCATTTACCAAACTGTCATCAAATTTCAGTGACAATTCTAGAAAATAATTATAACCTGAGAGCTACAATCCATTTTTGGAAAAACATTCACCCGTAAACAATCATATACTCATTTAAACACTTTCAAACATGCATAGCATCTTCCAAACATTCTCAATACATACAATTCAGATCATATAAGAAATCATCCATCACCAAACAAACACAACAAAACAAAATTCGTCGCAAAACATATAAAGTCAATCAAAAAAGCATTGCTCATGGTAAAAAATATAAACTATTTCTACGAGTTAGGCAGAGACTATGTCTCATCAACCATCCGCCTCTGATCTAACGTTTTTCGCAATTGTCGTAAGGAGAGAATCATCCCGAGCTCAATTCTCCATCATTTGCTCTTTTTTGGGGCTCCTATTATGTTCGAAGCTTTAAAATGAATTTGGTATTCAATCTTTGAGACACAATGTCTGAGACACGCTAGGCTCCCTCAACCACAACGATAGTAGTCACATGGCTAGTAACATGATCAATGGCATTTGATCGTATAGTCTGTATATCAGCCTGCATGATATCACATATCACATTGTAGATGTGAGTTGGGTCTAGTACGATAGACAGTGGCTGAAGATGCTCCTCAATTAGGTCAAGCTGCCTAATCAAATCAGGATCAATAGGTTGGACTACAGCCAACTGAGGAGTTGAATCTCTATCAGTAGACCGAGATGATCGAGGCTGCCAGAAAGATCTGCACTATGAACTTATGAGTCGTAGTGCACTCCTTGTAGTAGAGACCACTCCATAACAAATTCCTCAGTTTGCCTCCCCCGCTGCATACCATTAAGCATCTTTGTCAAGCTCGAGGTGAGTGAAGATATCATCTTCATATTTTCCCTACATCCTCTCATTATACCATTCCTGCTCACAATAAAATAGTATCTTAGGAAATAACTATGAACAACATAATATCATGTACCTATTAAATATAAAAGTAACCACAACTTCATTACAAAATTACAATTGTATTTGAAACTTAACTTGATTGTGAAAACAACAACAATATATGAATTAAAAATTCCTAACCCACAAATGATATAAGACTTGAATAACATCCCAAAACATACCACGACAACCTCTGATTTCTTATCTTTGTATGGACCTTTTCCTTTATTTGCTTGATGAGTCCTAGCGAACACATCTACGAATGTCATCGGACGACCTAACTCTTTGGTCTGCACACAATAATTTTAAATCATTAAAACAATATTATTTCAATCCTTATTCAAACAACTGACCGAATCAAGTATATGTAAAACACACCAATTTGTTCTCATTGATCTTCGTACTAATGGATCCCCCAGTGTAGCGCATTATATCTCCATCTTTTGGCTTCAGACGATTCAATTTATTCATCTTTGCTACCTTTCGCCATTCCATTGTTGCCCAATACTCTCTACAAAGACCCTCCCATATATCTGTATCAAGACACTGGGGTCCTCAATCATGTCTGTGCATTCATTTTTTTCAAAAGGAGTTTAACCTTGACCTAGAGTCTCTTCATCATTTATTTGTACAAGTTGAGTGCATTGATTATGAATTCATTTCATGCTCGCAACTTATCCTCTATCCTAAAATCACTGAAATCCTGCATTCACATTACAAAAAGAAATTAGACTTGACAAAACATGTGCAAATTTTAGGTTATTTAAGATAAACGATTAAATTTACTCACCATCTTTCCAGATTGGCTGTATTCCTTTCACTCATCCTTGAACGACCAAAGACAACTGACTTGACATGTGAGGATCTAGCACTCTTGCTAGATAATATAAGAAATTAGTAAAAATTTGTGTAACTAGCAAATTTGCTATTGTCATATTCCTATAATTACAAACCTGTTAGTTATCTTGTGAAAAAGCTTATCCCCATGCTTTGTACATAGCACTGCTCTTGTCTCCCTCTTCACCCTACGGGAGGAGAACACGCTCATCCAAGTTCACCTGCTTCCGCTGCTCAGCGTCTAACTTTGGACTTGTTGCCTTGTCATGTGAGTCAAAGTCTACACTAAAGGGAGAATCTGGAATGTCACCTGCCTCATCAACTCGTTTGTATGCATGTGAAGACCATGATGCCTTGGTTGTATGCCTGTCGAGATCATGGCCCCAAAATGAACTTGCATGATATCCATGGTCAGGAGAGGCCTCTTAAGATCCCGAAACATGAGATGGAGCTCGCCGTGATGAAGATCCACTAATACCCTTCATCATTGCCTCTAGTACATCCACGTCCCATACTATGTAGCTGTATGAAAAGGAAAAAAATTAGACATTCAATTTTTTAATTTGAAAAAATAGAACTTCACTGTAAATGTTACACAACAAAGGTACAATATTAAACCGAAAGTTGCTGCATGCAAAGGAAAATATTCATCACTACTATCTTCATACTTTGATTCATCGTTCTCATCTTGATTGTCCTTGCTCTCATTTTCAATTATCTCGTCAATATAAAGTTCATCATTTTAACCAAACATTGTAATTGTAACATGCAATGCCTGGATGAGATGCTTAGGTTCTAACGTTGTTCTAGATGCATGCTATGATATGTAATCATGTATAAAACAAACCATACAAGTGAAAAGTTTAAAAAAATAACTCTTTTTATAACAAAACGGAAAGTGTCTCTCATAAAAGTGTAATAGGGACCACCCTGTTAACAATAAATAATATGTATATATATATATATATATATATATATATACACACTAATGAGTGTTACTGGTCTAATAATAACTAATAACAAATAGACACAGGAAGTTGACTCTCATCTTAAATGAAAATGCTCTTATTCTTCATTATATAATCTCTCATAAGAGTAGTAATTAGGAGCTATCGACCTCGTGCGATAGCATCCCCTTTTTATCTCATGTCATTCTTTGGCAACTTTAAAACAATCATTTATGCGGGAAAATCAATTTCAGTTTTTTACAACCCTCTACATCCTCCGTATCACTCCTGAATTTGAGTACAGAGGTCGAGTATTCTCAGACATGCGCCTTCAATACCTATTGAAACCACAAGTTAAGACATGCATTGCATAGAAGTACCTTTAAACCTCCAAACTTCTCTGGGATTGAGGAACTCAATGGTGAAATTATCAGGATCTCTCGAGAGTGGAGTAGACACTCACCAAATCCAGAACACGCTTTGACTAACATGTGCCCTATCTCAAAATGCGGTTGTTAGTTTACCCTTGTCTCACATTTCACTGAAAACTCAAAAAAAATTACATGTACATAGGCCTAGGTAGGGATTCTAATATAGTAGGCCCGAAGGTATTCTGATCTAGATTTGAGTTTTTGAAAACAAACTCGAGAGATCTCACCCTTAAGGGTTATAAATCTGGAAATTTTGTGTGACCAAATGACCATTGTGGAGTGGGATACAATAAATCCACCACTCGACACTCCTGCTTACCTATTAAAAATAAAAGATAATAGAGTAGAGAAGTCAAACCAAAAGTGAGTCCTAAACGTATCTAGTAGAAGCTCCGTACCTACACATCAAACTAAAAGCTAACGCCCGCTTACGATGCATTCACACTTCCTATAGCACACACACATCAAGGCACACATCATATCAAATCACACATCAATCCATATCAAATTTCCTATGCTACATTGCATTAGATTACGATACTTGCTTAATTTAATTAATTAGTTCCTTAGCATTCATTATCCTACCATACAATCACCCAATTGATTTTCTTTTGCAATAAGAGTATTTAACTCATCAATCAATCAATCAATCTTAGCATGTTGTGCTAATAATCACCACTTTTAAGTAATTAGGTTGGAGTTAAGTATACCTCACGTCGTCGGCAATCGGCAAAAACGAAGGTTTGTTGCGAGGTTCGAGACTCAAATTTGGCGCTCAATGTAGTCCAATGTTTGATAGGGTTCAACTGGATGAATCTGATTTTCCTATAGTTTTCAGCGACCTTTTGGCTATTTTTCGACGACTTTTTTGGCGAGGCAATTGGGCCTATGGGTCAACACCGGCTTGACGAGTTCGACCAATTAGTGGTGGTGGTGAGGATGACAGTGGTGGTAATGATCGCTGGTGATAGTATCAAGTCGGCCAGGGGTCGGTCATCGAGTGGTTCTTGGCTGGCCTCGACTACGGCCCTAGGTAAGGGGGAATTGGTTGGGCGTTGAAGGGGAAGGGCATCAAAAGGCATGGTGGCAGCGGGGTGGCATGGAAGGCGGCAAATCGACGTCGGGATGGGCTGCCCTTGGGCACGGATCTAGTGCGTCGTTGAGGTTGGGCGGCAACCAGGAAGGTTAGGAAAAGCTAGTGATGGCCTGGTAGCGTCGATTGGCGGCTGTTGGAGGCAAGAGGGGACATTGGTGGTGAGAATCGGGCATCAGTCGGTGTTGGGTTTAGTGATGTAAGGTCATGATGAAGGTTGGATGGCAATATAGTAAATAAAAGTTGGTTCAACTCCGACTTGAGTAAAAAAAAAAAAAACTAACTCGTAATAAATTCTAAAAAAATCCAAAAAATAAGGAAAAAGTCTATAAAATATTATACACACCACAACATCAAAATAACATGTTCTATAACTAATGACTCACTCAAAATGCTTTATAACATGTTGTATAGCATTATTTGGCCTAAAAATAATTCTATGATCAAATACATAAAAAAATAACAACATAATGTCATATACTTTGAAAACTCATTTCTCATTATTTTTATGATGGTATCATCATATACTTGGGTATACTTAACCCTCATCACTCATAAGGATGGCCTCTCACTGTTTACTAATGTAAAACTCTGACTCGAGTCATGGGTTTTACAACCTTCCCTCTTTAGGAAAATTTCGTCCTCAAAATTTTACCCAAGGAAATTTTAAACTCATCCATAATATGAAAGAGGTTGTCTCTGGTAAAGTACTTGGTTGTGAAGCTGGTTGTTCGAACATCTCCAGGTATCGCTTCCTCATCTCATCTTCACAATCCCATATAAATTCTTCAACTCCTCATCCAGTCCATTGCATTCATACAAGGAAAACTTCTTTTCTTTGGAGAATCTTCACTAGGTGATCTACAATCTAAAATGCAAATTCTGGATATGTCAGGTCTGGTTGCAGCTCTATCTCTCTAAAACTGACAACATGAGAGTTGTCTCGATGGTATGCCTTCAACATTAATACATGAAAGACATCGTGCACAAATGATGGATGAGGTAGCAATGCTAGCCTGTAAGCCACTGGTCCAATGCGCTCGATCACATAAAATGGTCCAATATATCGTGAACTGATTTTCCCTCACATCTTGAATCTTGTGTTTTCCTTAGTTGGAGAGACCTTTAGGAGAACATGATTACCTAACGTGAATGAACCTCACGTCTGCGCTGATCAACATAACTTTTTAGTTTGTCTTGTGCTGACCTCATTCTCTTCCTGATCCGTATTACCACTTCTTGTGTTTGCTAGATCATCTCTGGCCCAACTACTACTAGCTTGTTGCCTTATACCCAACATACTGAGGATCGATATGGTTTGCCGTATAGTGCCTAGAATTGTGCCATTCTAATCGTGGCTTGAAAGCTATTGTTGTAGGAGAACTCCACTAGAGGTGGATGTTCTTCCCAACTACCTTAGAATTCTAGAATTCATGCTCGGAGAGAATCCTCTAGGATATGTATGGTTCTATCAGTCTACCTATTTGTTTGAGGGTGAAAGGCTATGCTGAATCTCGACATAGTGCTACCTGGAAAGCTTCAAAAATTGAGACGTGAACCTCGAATCCATGTATGATATGATCTCCCATGGCACTCCATGTAGTTAGACTATTTTGTCTTGTGGTCAGTGGGTAGTCCAACATGATTGGTATGAAGTGTACATTCTTTGTAAGTCGATCTACTATGACCCATATGGCATTGTTTTGTTGGTAGATCTTAGGTAAACCGACTACAAAGTCGTACATTACACTCTCCCCTTCCACTCTGGGGTTTCCAATGGCTGTAGTGTTCCACCTGGGTGTACGTGCTCGACTTTCACTTGCTTGCACACCAAACATCTAACAACTATGTCGTATACCTCTCTCTTCATTCCTGGCCACCAATATGTTTGTCAGATGTCGTGGTACATCTTCATGCCACCTGTATGGACTGAGCATCTTGACGTTCAAGCTTCGTGAAGAATCGAACTTCGAAGCCCAGGATACTCTGAAACATTTGGCACAAAGAGTTGACCTCTCAATCTTACTAACCCATCTGTATCTCTGACCAATTCCTGATGTGTTCCCTATTCCAAGCAGTGCTCCTACTAATGATCTACTTCTTGTGCAATCCTGATTTATTCAAGCACACTTGGCTGAATGGTCTGTTGTGCCATCATTCCAACCGACTGTCTCTAGCCTATAGTATACTGAGTCACTGACACTGTTGCCAATCCTGTTGAGCCTCGTACTCGCTTCTTGCTCAAAGTGTCAACAACCACATTTGTTTTTCCCTCATGGTATGCTATGCTGATTTCATAATATGATAATATCTCTAACCATCTTCTTTGTCTACTGTTCAAATCCTTTTACGTTAAGATATATTTCAGACTTTGGTGATCGGCCAAGAGTCTGAAAGATGTTCCATACAAGTAGTGTTTCCATATTTTGAGAGCGAATATGACTATTGTAAGCTCTAGGTCGTGTGTATGATAGTTACACTCATGCACCTTGAGATAGCGAGATGCATAGGCTATAACCTTATCCTTTTGATTCAAAAAACAACCCAAACCAACTCTTGAGACATCTGTTTAACTACAAAATCCTTGTGTCCCTCTCGCAATGTGAAGACAAGCATCGAAGTTAATCTATTCTTCAGTGTCCTGAAACTCTTCTCACATTCATCCATCTATCTAAACCTTTCCTCCTTAATTAGTCGTGTAAGAGGGGATACTATGGAAGAGAAATCCCGAATAAATTGTCTGCAGTATCTAGCTAGACTTAGGAAACTCTGAACCTCTATATGTGTCTTCGACTGTTCCCACTATACTAATGCTTCTATCTTGGCTGAATCTACTAAGATGCCAAATGCTGAGATGATATGACCTAGAAAGTTCACTTCTAATAGCCAAAAATTACACTTGAATACTTCTCGTAGAATCTATGCTCTCTCAGCATCTCCAGCACAATCCTCAGATTATGCTCATGCTCTTCCTTGGACGAAGGCTATACAAGTATGTTGTGTATAAAGACGATCACAAATTCGTCCAAATATGGACTTAACACTCTGTTTATTAAGTCCATAAATGCTTCTGGAGCATTGCGTAATCTAAATAGCATGACCAAAAACTCGTAGTGATCTTACCTTATCTTGAATGTAGTCTTCGTGTTGTCCTCTGCTATAATCTTCATCTTGTAGCATCATGACCTCAAATAAATCTTCGAGAAGATGACTACTAAGATCAAATGATCAAATAGATCATCAATGCGAGGAAAAGGGTATTTGTTCTTAATAGTTGCATGGTTTAGCATCCTATAATTGATGCATAAATGCATGCTTCCATCCTTCATCCTCACGAATAACATTGGTGCACCCAATGGAAAGACTCGGTCTGATGAATCCTTGATCCAATAGTGTTTGTAACTGTTCCTTGAGTTCCTTAAGCTCAAGAGGTGCCATTCTATATGAAGCTTTAGCGACCGGTATTGTGCCTGGCATCAACTCAATAAGAAGGCCTGCTTCTCTGTCTGGCGGCAATTCAGTAATGTCCTCTGGGAATACATCAATGAATCCACTGAACCACTCTGCTCAGCCAAAACTAATGCTGCCATTATAAGCTCACTACCTCGGTCTAGTTGTCACACTACATTCTGATAGGAAATCCTTATTTTCTATCTCTGCCTTGACCTTGGAAGAAAAAGTGGCATCTTCCATGGTGGAAAGTCACCATGTTTATTCGGTAATCTATCATGGCTTCTTACTTGGACATCCAATTCATTCTAAATATCACATTAAATTCTTGTAGCTTGAACAATATCAAATTAGCTATAAGTTGTCATTGTTGAATCTCAATAGGGGCATTACGCACGCACCCCCCCCCCCCCCATAACTATCACACTACCAGCGGGAGTGGACACTAATAGTGAATGTCCTAACTCTTCTATCTAACATCCAATTCTATGTATCCGCGTGTAAGAAACAAATGAGTCCATGCGGCCATAATCAATTAAAACTAGTGCATACATAAAGCCTACTGAAAGCATACATGTCACGACTATCGTGTCCTCAAGTGCCACTGCCATAGTGGCTGCATACATCCTCACTGGTTGTTGCTGTGCTGGGTAGGGGATGTTGCTGGTGGTACTGCTTGATTTTATTCCCTCTGATTTTGAGCTAGTAGTGCTTGTTGTCTACCCCGCTATTGTCTAGCCATCCCTCCAGCCATATACCCTCATGATTCTCTCCCATCTGCTATTTTCATGGTGGTTGTTGGTATCCACCTCTCTAGCCTTGACCTTGGCCTTATTGGCCTCCTGCCATTGGTGATGTTGGGAAGTTGGGAGTGCAAGTCTCATTGAAGCGCAAAGAGTGTCAAATGCTAGTTTTGGCCAATTGGACAGGTTGCAGCTTTATGTCGTAGCTAATCGTAACTATAGCATACCTTAGTGCCTACTCTACACTCTTGTGCTTGATGTCCTAGTTGACCTCAACAAGTGTCTGTGCCTGCTTTGCACTCACCTCCATGATGATGTAGGTAATTCTGACAAAAATGTGATCTATTACCTTGAACTTGGCCAACCCCTCATAGTAAATGGTGCATCTATTTGACATCTCTCTTGTGCCCCCTGCTCTAGCTGATATGGCCTTCAATATTGTTGCCTTTGGTCAAAATCTTGGTGAGGTCGAGTAGCTATAACTTGCTCGGCATTCCTACAACTCTCACTACATCACCCAAGGTTGCAAACTTTCTATCCAAATATGCCTTCATAGAAATGCTCTATCCTTCTTCCTTTTGTGGGAACTAAATTCAGTACGAATCTTTCGAAAGCTATAAATATTGTCTCATATTATACCACTGTCATGCGTCCTTGTTTCAATGTCTACCTTCAACTTCTTGACCTCTGGCAAAAAGTACTTTCCATCGAATTCTGCTATGAATTCCTCCCAAGTGATGTCTTGAGGTTGAATGTGGTCAAATGTGAAATTCTGTACTAAATCCCACCATATTCTAGCTTTATCTTAGAATGCCCCTCTAATGACACGTATTCTGTGCTCCACTGGGCATGTCATACTGCCAAATACTTCTATGTTTGATTATATCCAAAGGAATTCCTCTTCTGCATCTAACTTTCCAAAGAAAGGTCATCTACCATTCTTCAAGAACCTTTCATACTGCTATTGTTCCAAATTCCTTGCATCCATTGATCTGTTAGATCCTTCTCCTAGCTCATTCTGTGGAAATTGTGGTCATGTACCTATTGGTACACTATCACATCCTTTAGCTATACTACCACCTCCAGCCTGGTCGCTACCTATTAATTCGGGTCCATTAACATCGGGTCCCATTCTTGGCAAAAATGGAGCAAATAGAGGAGCCATTGTTGGAGTAGTCCTCTATTGCAAAGGCGGAGGAGGAGGCTGTGACGAAGGGATGATGAGAACTACTCGCTCTCCTCACACCTCTTCATCCATTTCTAGTCTCTTCTCAGCTCGGGCTACTAAAAGGGCTATCTATTTGAGCTCTCTCTTGAATTCCTCTTGGTTTTGCTACATCTATTTTTGAACTTCAGCCAATCTCGCAATAGCTACATCCCTCTCCTGTCAACTACTTCTACTGCGGTGATAGTAACAACGATTGTCATGGCTACGGATCTAACTATGTTGACTAACTGAAACTGACACAGTGGCCTCTCCTGGTGGCATGGTAGTCCTCGATCGACTAGATGCTTTGTCATTATGACCATGGCTGAGACTATCCTGTCTCGGCATTGGAGGGGATGAGCCCTAATCTGTATCCCACGAGTCTATTTCACCATTATGCTTGTAATCCCTGGTCTAACCTAAA
>JAVDBV010003081.1:0-12511 GCA_032619315.1 Piper longum
CTGGAGATAGATCTCTGGCGAGGGGCTCCTCCCCTTCTCTCTGTTTTTTCTTCAGCCTTTTTTTTTTTTAATGCAACGAGCCCCCCCTCTTCAACAACATCACCGGGCTTTTTATAGAAGTGGGATAACCCCTGGAGGAGAGATTTCCTCTGGCAGTTTTGAAACAGCGTCTACCTCTTCTTCTGGCAATTCTTCCTCCGGCAGTTATGGAACAAGCGAGACTTCTTCTTTGAGGCATTATGTCATCAGCGGATAAGTATGAAGATCTTAGAAAATATCCATATACATATTTTTAGAAAATTTTAGAAAATATCCACTTAACTGGATAAATACAAAATTTTAAAAAATATCCATGTGGCCGGATAAATCTGTCCAAATAAGTAATTATAAAATTTAAACTCAATTTAATATTTTAACTCTTTCATCTTAAGTATTAAAATAATTATAATAAAAATTAATTTTAAAATATCTATTAACTATTGCTTCTTTTAAAAATCTAAAAATAGGTCTTCATGATATTAAAAAATAAATAAAATTTTATCAACCTCTTACTTATATACTCTATTTTTAATATATATAATATTATTTTATGAGACCTATTAAAAAATAATCAATTAAATGTGAAGCTCATATGAACTGTATGAAACGTAGCTCATATAATGTTTTTCCTATTTTTTATCATATTAAAGTTCTTATTTACATAATAAGTTATTTTTACCAGTTTTGTAAATGAGATTGCTTAAGTTTAATTAGTGCTGATATTCTTATATAGTTATATTAACTCATTATATTAACTCAAGGAGATATTGCCATCCATTAATATTATACGGTTAATTATTTTTTTGACCTGAAAAATAAATACTATATCATCTTTGTAATTCAATAGTTAATATTAAATTAAACTGACATTAAAATATACAGACTAGTACATACTAAAAATTTCTTTTATAAATTATATTTGGCTGGAATTAGTAGTTATTTGAGTTTAATAAGAACTTGGCTTGAAATTGGTTTGTTGAAGGGTAAAAAGAGTTGGAGAGACTCATAAGGTTGGCACTTGAGTTGGTATATATGAGTTCAACAGAATGTGTTGTCCTAGTTTAATTTTACTTTGTACACCAAATATTTAATTCTTTTATGTGCACTGATAACTTTATACCACTAATTAAGGTTTTATTTGAGTATGAGAGATTTGACATTTTTTGAAAATGGACAAGGTGATTGTGGACTTTTGTTCACTTGGGAAAGAGTTGAATCCAACTTGATGGAGCCACTCTAAAGCCAATTGAAACAAACATGAACCAATCATAAACATTCAAAATAAAATTAAAATCACCTTTATAATTTTTATCAAATTATTTATAATTAATTAATATAAAAGCAAACTACACACAGACACAATCACGATGTTATCAGGTTCGATTCACTCGATTCAGCTGAACATGATAACATCGTGGCCAAATCGAATTGTGACATTAGCGCGGCCAAATCGAAGCCGTCGTCTCGGCCGAGTTCCGAACCAACGCCGGGGCGATAGACTGCATGAACTTCCTGTCCGTTGAATTTGATTGTGCCAAAGAGGTGGGAAATTTAGTTGAATTTGATTTTGTTTTTCATTTTTTTAATAAGAGAAGCATTGAAAAAACAAACTTATTTGAATTCATTAATTTGTACTTTTTTACGTTCATAAAAATGGTGATGATGAGGGATAGTTTTGTTCTTTGCACGTAGAAGTTTATGTTTTATATTATTTATTTTGGTATGGTATGGAAAATAGTGTGGGATGACTCTGGGAATGTTTTGATTTATACAACATTGGGGAGTATTGGCAGGTTGTTGATTGTCAAGTCTATGGTTATCTGTTGAACTCTTGCGTGCATTGCTTTCATGTCTCATGCCAGATTGTTTTGTAATCGATGTCATATGTTCTCGTGGAGTAGTGCTTGCTATACAGCCTTCCCACTGCCAATGCGTTGGCAACATTAGGATAGCTTTTTTAAGCTTCAATGGTTGTGCTATTTGTTGGGTTAATCTTATATTTTATTTGGAGGTAACCGGTGACTTGTATATAGGCTAATAGGAAAACCTTAATTCTTAAGCTAGTTTTTAGATTAAAAGAGGTCCGTGAACCTGTTTCAAATTATTTTTGGGGCCTGAAGGGCCCAACAAGTGGTATGTTGGTTTTGGTATTGCCTCGATTTGTCACACAATTTGTCGACTGGTTCGAATTTGTGTCTCGGCTATCTGGAATCCGAAGTTTTGGTGTCATCTGAATCCTCACCAAGACATGTTGGCTCCGCATATGGTGAGTCTTCACCAAGACATATTGGTTCCGCATGTGGTAAGGAGGAGATGACTCGGGTATTGTGATGTGTGAGGGGAGAATTGTTGAGTTAATCTCACATCCCATTTGGAGGCAACCGATAACTTGTATATAAGCTAATGGAGAAACCTTAATTCTTAAGCTAGCTTTTGGATTAAGAGAGGCTCATAAATCTATTGCAACTCACTTTTGGGGCCCGAAGGGCCCAACATTATTTAATTTCGGACATATTGCGAGGTATTCACGTAGCACTTTGGAAGTTTGAAGAACATTTTTTATTGCTTGATGGAGTTGTTGTTGTTGTTATTATTATTATTATTATTATTATTATTATTTTCGGTGCAGATTTAAAATTTCTAACTCAGTTGACAAGGAACATATGTGGATTGTTGTCAGCTGAAAACAACTTAAATATCCTTTTTTTTTAAGCATCTTTTTTCCTCCTACTATGTATTGTATGTATGATGTGTAGGGGGGCGAACCCTTGGAACTGAGGTTTTCGTTTGGATGTTTCAAACATATAGTGCAGCATTCTTGTGACTCATGCATAGAGTTTAAAACTGTATGACAACGGGAGCTTGTACTACTATCTAAATGCTTGTTAAATTGACTGTCCCTGGCTTTACTTTTTTTGTGGCTGTTAGGCATAGTTAATTATGTCCAATATTTTGGGAGATCCTAAATTTATTAGGATTTTCCTATTTAAGAAAATTAATTTAATTAAACTCTAACTATTATTAAATACTTCTTCTATTTGTAGTGCGAGTATTAGGGGATACATATTCATGAAGGAGTCTTACTGGGTTTAACTGTAAATAAAACTCCCCCCTAATAGGAACATGTTGAACTATTTTATTTTTTAGAGCAACGTTGGAGAGAAGAGTGGTTTTGGTGCTTAAGCTTTGGGGATCTAGGTTGTCCTATTCTTCTCCGATCTTGTGTATAGAAATAACTTGTGAGAACATCCTCGATGTATTATTCTCCAATCTAGTAAATAGATTTAACGTGTGAGAACATACTCGATCTAGTTGGAAGGTACGCTTCCTAATCTTTGATTTTTTAAAATCTTCGGTGGATCTTATAGAAGTTATTTCGACTTTTTCCAGTTTTCTCTTTCTTATATTCTTCTAGGAGCATGGGAGTGTGCAGCCCGCAGATATGATTTCTGTGGCGCCTGAAATTGAACATGGCTTCATAATTAAACTATTAGATTAGGCTTTGGCTACGGAACCATGCATTTTTCTGATGGTGGTAGTCGGCAGCTGGACCAACTCCTTTAGCTTCCCTTTTCGTGAGGCTTTGTTTGAGGCGGTGGCTGGGTAAGCGGCAGCTCGACCAGCTGCTTTAGCTTCCCTTCTCGTGAGGTTTTGTTTGAGGCTTTCAGCCACATTTTTGTATGATATATGAGCTTCCTGCGAGCACCTTGCTGGGCTGGACTGCGTAAAAATACAAGGTACACTAAAACTTTTTAATAGTTTTCCGAGTGATGCTTTCTTTTGATGATTTTCAATTGATTCCTGTGCTTTTTTTTAAAAAAAAAAATTGCATCAAAATTTTTTTATTTTATTTTGATATTCATGTGCCTTTACGGCAGATAAGTGAACAGTGCCATTTGTTTTAAAGTCTCGTCGTAAATGCTACTGCATTTTTTTTTTTTCGTTATTATCGGGTCTTCAAAAGCTAGCTTAAGAATTAAGGCTTTCCCATTAGCTTATATACATGTTACCAATTACCTCTAAATGGGATGTGAGATTAACCCAATAAATAATACTGTGCTTAATTAACCGTTAGTTCCGTTTTGGTATAGGTTTATCCTTTTTTGTTTAGAAGAAAATCTCGTGCAGTTGTCCTATTCGTTTTTCTATCCGCACATTGTTCAATCGTGTCGTAGAAGATCTGACATGTACTCGCTGCAGTAGAAGGTAAAGGTTACCTGAGCTCACCACCGTGAAGGTTCCTTTTTATCCTGCCAGGCCACCACCCTGAAGACCACCAGTACTACGTTCTACACACGTAACCGATGACAATGGTAGATATAGTTGATCAAAAGAGTGATGTCTTGTGTTTCCATGTGCAAAATAAAAATAGTTTCTACATATATTGTCTTTACCAGTATTGCCATTTGGCTCAGCCAAGGCCCCATGTAAATCATGACTGCCAGTTTCTGCAAAGACAGATTTCAAGATGCACCTTTGAGCTTTATTGTAAGAACAATGAATGTAAACTCTTGGCTCTGTAGAAAAAATGAATGTAAATTCTTGGAATATGCCGTTGTGTCTGACCAAGGGAGGATTAATATGGCCGAAAATGATGAAATGTCTCTTTTGCAGGGTGCTGGCTTAAAGAGGCGGAGTTCAAGCTAACGAAGAGCTTTTTTTTTTTTTTTTGGCAAACTTCCAAGAAGATCGCCAAAGGAAAAGACTGTGGATAGCGGCGGTGTTGGATAGATAGTACAGCTGCTTACTGCTGGCAATTGCGCCAATACTGAGCTGCCGGCTTTTAACCCAAAGTAGTAATGCTCCGCACGTGCTTTTCCCAATCAAACGGCGGCATGCAATCGCACAGCTCGTGTCCAGATCAGGAAACAAATGCATGCCAGAGAAGGAGACTTTGACAGTTGCAAGCCCCATGCTGACCTTTTGCATCCACTCCAGCTTCAAAAGGTGGATTCTTGGCAGCATTTAGACTTCTTTTCTACCCCTGGCTGACTCCGGCCCTTTCGCTCTTCTGTTGTTTCGCCGCTTGCGTAAAACTTCAATCTTTTTGCCTAAACTCTCATTAGATTCACAAGAATCAGTCCCAAATACTTCTATCTGTTTCATCTCATGGATGAATCAGACCCCGTTAAGGATGGCTGGGCACCACCTCGACCAGAAAAGGAGGCTGACGATGGCTGGCCGCCACCTCGATCAGAAAAGGGTGTGGTGGTTGAAGATGGGGGGTACCGTGGAAGAGGAAAGGGAAGGGAGATGGTGGATCGAGAGAAAGGGATGGGAAAGAAACGGCTGAGGGAAACAGACAAAGATGTAGACGAAGGGATGAAGAGTCGGGCCGAAGACCCACTTATCGTGCTTGGTCCAGACATCTTATCGGAGGTTCTGAGTCATCTTGACGCATTCAGCGAGGCACGTGCTCTCCTTGTCTCTCGTGGGTGGCGCCGGGTTTCTTCCAGCGACTTGCTCTGGCGTCCCATGGTCAGTGTAAAAGTTCTCTGAAACGTTCATAGTCTATCTTCCATTAGCCGGAAAAAAGAACTTCTCTTAAATGATGATTGCTGTTACACTAAGTTTGGTGTTTACGGTGGTGCAAGCTTTCTGTGAAAAGAAATACAAGTCTAGATGTTGGGGTTCTATTACAAGCATTTTTGAGTGCTTACAAGAGATTGAAAATTTTGTATTTCATTTATAGCAGAGAATAATTTGTGATGCTTGTCCAAGTCACTTTGGATGACAATTATAGCAGAATTTATATTGTTCCGCTTGCATGGTCTGTTGATGACTCTTTCTTTTGTCTTTTATAAAAATATTATTTCTGATGCCTTGCTTTCTGGGGCTATCGTTTGTGTTTTCTCTGCTTATGCCCAATAGTTTGATCAGAACATCTGACAAAAACTGTTTCTTTCAGATCATTACTTTGTTGATTGACTGTGTTTGCTTAATGAAATATCGTGACGAAATGAGAGCTGTATTTTCATTTTCAGTTAGATGAATTGTGGGAGGGCAAGGCACACCTTCCGCGTTTATCTATGACTCCAGGGATAACAAAGTTACAGGCGTACTCTTTCTCCTTCCGTGATGGAAAGCGTGTAAGTACTGGCTGATGTTTGCAGTACATTACTTTGATGAATCATCCTATTTAATCGAGCATATTATCTAGAAGTTAAAGAAAAGCAGTGATTTGTATCAGTTGGCAGTTCTTCAAATTCATCTTTGAGTTGTTCAATCAAGTTTGGCGTTGTTCGAGTGGGTGCCAAATCAATTTTTACTTCAAAACTCTAAATCCTCTTTCAATTTGAAAACTTAAGATTATTTTGATGGTTTCCTCCTCTTCTGGGTGAAATCGTTTAGACAGTTTTAAAGTCAAGTTAGGTTCTCACAGGCATATATCTACGACATATTTCTTTTTGAACATTTTCTTTCTTATTAATTGCCAAATCAGTCTTGTGCATTCATATGACCTCTTAATAATATGATTTTGGTAGTTGCTTCCCTTTCTTCTGGTTAGATTGTTTTGATAATTGAAGGAAGCTGATTGGGCTTTCATGGGGCAAATCTTAAAAAAAACAAAGCCTTATTAATGGCGGCCACTTGTGTGGTTAACATTTGTGGGTTCTAAACTACGACTATAATGTGAATTTATTTTGGTTCAATTGTTATTTCCCTGTTGATAATTGTTTTGTCTTTGGTGGGTTTGGTTTTCATATTCATACTTGAGGCTGAATGTTTGTTGTTTAACTTTTTGTTTCGACTCATAACAGTGCAGTGATACTGCATGTCAGTATCACAGTCCTCTCAGCTGGTTATAAATTTTGTTTGATGAGATTTTTAAATCTTGTGCATTATGTTGCTATGAAGTTAATATTATATATTGGGGCTTGTCTTTTTTAGAGCCGCATAATGAAGGAAGACCTCTGTGATCATGTTTGGCAGTTTCACTTTGCAAAGGTTGTATTCTGTTCTTTTAATTCAACTGAGCTTTTTAATTTGAAATGTGGATGAGAAATTGGTGTTTCTTTAGAAAAGGAAAAGAAAGAAATGTGTGATTAGAAAATTGAATTACCTGGATTTTCCCGATGTGACCTCATAATTCTGCCTGTCCATGTATGAATTCATTTAGTG
Source organism: Piper longum (assembly GCA_032619315.1). NCBI lineage: Eukaryota > Viridiplantae > Streptophyta > Magnoliopsida > Piperales > Piperaceae > Piper > Piper longum. Next base: position 7,162 of record JAVDBV010003081.1, read on the forward strand.
ATGTAGCAAGATTTTTTTTGGGGAAAGATGGGCGAAAATAGGAGGGCTAAGAATAGGTTAGGGTTGAGAAAGAAAGGGTAGAAAGAGATAGTAGACGTAAGATAAAACTAAGATATTTCATTCATATTGGATTCAAATTGTCAATGTTTGTTCCTTCTCTAAATATACATAGGTAAAAACTACAACCATATAATGGTGACAAGAAACTATGAGTTCCCCAAGAACATTAGTTTTCTAAGAAGACCATTGGTTTTTCCAAGCTTGACCAACCTCCTAACCTTTTGCCTTCTTAGGCCGTAGGTTATAAGTCTTCTTAGTATTTTGTGCTGCATCAAACTCCCTGGTGAACAATAACTCGCCCTTGAGTGTTCCATTAGTAAAATCTGAAGAAACGTCAAGATAAGGTCTTTAATTAAAACCCCAACAGTTGTAACAAAGTATCCAGGTCTACGGAGCCTTCCTTATAGAAGGATATATACCAATAAAGTCCAAAAGAAACAGATAAACATAATGACAATGGGCAGAAAGCTATTCATCCAATCACTCCAGTGGCATTCAATCCAAACCCGAAGATGTAAATTTTGATTGTAAAGCTGGGAATGATCAATAACAATGAGAGGAATAAAAGAGTCTGCTCACACTCATAAAAGTCTTTGAGTGGCAATTGAGTGACAGAGTCGCCCATTTGAGAGAGCTAGGATGTTGCCTTGTAATTGGATGGTCTGCACTTGGATGCCAAAAGGTTGATTGGTGATGGGTTGGTTGCCAAACTGCTGAATTCCTTTTCCTTCATCGCCGCAAGAAGATGATCCATGCCCCATGTGCAAATTAACGCTCTGCAAGTGAGAGGGCTCCGAGAATAGATTCAGAGTTCCTGGTTTCCAGTCGAGACAAGCGTTCTTCAAGGCTTAAAATTGAGGTAGGAAAATAAACTTCATTTTTTCCATCATCTTTTTCATATGATCATCAGTCTTATTTTGGGAAGAAGTTTGCTTTGAAGAGGAGGCAGTGGGATTGATGGTCTGATAGTAATTTGATGTAGTGAGAATATTTTTGGAGATAGACGAAAATAGGAGCGGTGAAAATAGGGGTTGGAGGGTTGAAAATAGTAATTCCAAGCTTGACTAGCCTCTTAAGCCTTCTTAGTATTATGTGCCACATCATCTAGGGGCTTGACTTTATTTTTAAGAAAGTAGTATTATTGCTGTTGCATGATTTATCTTTTAATGCAGAGATCTTTTTTATCTGAAATATGTATGGGAAATGGGTAGCATTTTAGAAAAGTAAAAGGAAAAGAAATGCGTAAATAGAAAAGGAGTGGGGGGGGGGGTTGACTTTAGTTGTTAAGAAAGTAGTATTATCGCAATTGTTATTATTATGGCTGTTGTAGAAGAAAGCTAGTGGAATATTTAGAAGTTTTTGAAATTTGAGTAATCTGTTCTCCACATCTTTTCTTATATACATTAACAAGACGGTTAGGAAGTATTGAATGACGTATGGAAACATGCAATCAAATTGTTTTTTTTTTTTTTAAATGAACATCTTGTGGGGTAAGTCGCCTTTAATTCTCGTTACAAAGATATTCTGTAAGCTCAATGGCTTCTTCTTAACGCATAAGCGCAGACAGCCCCAGAATACTGGCGGAACCTCGACCCTTTATGGAATGGCGGTGGTCCTCCAATGCGACGTTACTTTCACAACGATGGGTCCGTGACTGCAGATCCTGATGACAAAGTATGGGGAGGTCATGAGTGCTCATACTCGATTGTAACCAGCGTTGTGGTTGGTATTGGGATCAGGCAGCACTACGTCAGGATCAATCGCTGGCCACCATTGTCTATCACAAGGAATTCCGACTGGAGCTGGACCATGGAAAATCAGTTATGCTGCTACTCGAGCCTACTTGATGCAGAAAAGCCTGGTGGCACAGGACCCTTGTTTCCGCGATGGTAGCTGCCATAAACTCGCTTACAAATTATCACCTCTATAAGTAATAGCACAACAGCTTGTTTTGGGGTGTGGTAAGGAGCTTGTTATTGCCGTGTGCTTATTATTGTTGGTAACTTAGCTATGTGCTGTGGCATAGTTTATTAGATTATCTCCTGGACAGGTTAGGGTGCTTGGAGAAAATGCGGAACGTCAGGTGCTTTGGCTTTGGTTGTTTTTTTAGGTTGGTTAACTGCTGCTACTTTTTGAGTTCACTTAAGCTGGATCTATGGTGGTTTGTGACATCACCTGTTGAATTTACATGCTTTTCTAGCTATATGTTTTTTTTTTAACAGTTCCCTAACTATATGTATGGCGAATCTGCTATTATCTTATGACTAGAAGGTAGTATGAGGGCTCTTAGCCGTCCATGATTACATGAATGATTACATAAATGGCTACTGTTAGAGTTTCCTTAAAAGTGGGATTAAGATATGACCTCATAGTGAGAGTATTGTGCCCTAATGTTCTTTTTTGTTGATTAATTGCCAGCCAGTTTTGCTTCATAAGCGGCTTCAAAATGTGTTATGATTGAGGCCAACAGATGAACTCGTAAAACTTGTCAAGATTTGAGTTCTGTTATGTGAATGTTATGTTTGCCACGCGAGTCCGAATTTTTTTGCTGGGCATACTTATTGGACCAAGATCTCCTGTGACAATCAAACGAACTCGAAAATCTTACATAGATTTGAGTTCTTATTTTAATCGATGTAAATCCGATGTTTTGCTGGTTGCGCCTATTTTGGTGCCATTCTACGGTACTTACTAAATGCTGTTTTTTTAGGTGGTAGGATGTTACAAAACATTGAGAATTATATTGTTAACAATTACGAAATTATTGAAGGGTCATAAATTTACTGATAAGAGGATGATTTTTCTGGACTTGATGGCCACCTTGATGACGTCCATTTGACAATTTTTCGGCTCCACCTAAGGGCAAAACATTTTTTATATCCCCCTGAAGGTTCAGGTGTGCCAAACTTGAAAGTATATGTAATCAAGCGGGAGTCGTTGGGGTTGAGTATTATTCGTGAAAATTGAAAATCGATTTGAATGAAATGTTAGTTTAGTTCGGTTTTGAATTAATTCGGTTTGACTTTTAGTGGGTAGACAAATTAAAATGTATATTGATATTTCCATTTGGCACCCAAATTGAATATGAATTAACCGAAAAAAATGAAATAATCAAGCTTCTAAAAATATTAAAAAAATTTCTATTTTTTTCTTAATTATTAAAAACTATATTTATGATAAAATTTTATTTTTTAATATGATATATATGTTTAGAATTATTTAATAAAGGATTATCTTCACTAAAATTAAGATATAATTTTCCTCAAATAATTTAACAAGTCTATTTTTTAGAAATCATGATATTATTCGGTTAAAATTAAATTAATCAAAATACTTCAATTCGGGTTCGATTTTGAAAATATTTCAGTTCAATTCTAATTACAATTTCGGGTAAATATAATTTGCCTTAATTGGTTCGAAATCAAACTAACTTAAAGCTCACCCCTCCGTTTTACCCTAAGAGATTACCAGGGTCTTTGACTTTGCCCAGCCTAGCCTATGGGTCCATCATAGAGTAGGCTAGGCTAGGAGAGGCCCATGAGGTTATGAGGCTTGTTGTTGTCAGTTGAAAAGAATGCAATATTTTTTAAAATTTTTTAGAAAAAAAATCCTTTTTGGAAAAGGAAAGAATGCGAATTTTGTCTCATTTTGGTTGGGCCAAGGGTTCCCGTTAGGTCATGTACCTGCAAAACTAAATCCGACCAAACCTTAATGATTTGAATTTGGTATCCATATAATAGTGGTTTTGGTCAACTAAGTATCAATTTTAGATCGGTCATGTTTGGTTTTGGGTATTGGATACTTGGTCCCCAAACTTAATAATATAAAAAAAAATTTAAAATATTTTTATTATAATTTATCATACAAATATGTTTATTTATATATACAATTAATATCTATTCAATTTTATTTATTTTTATATTAGTCTAACTAACTTAATGCTCACCCCTATGTTTTACCCTAGAAGATGACTAGGGTCTTTGACTTGGCCTAGCCTAACCTACGGGTAGGCTAGGTGAGGAGGGGCCCATGAGGGTGAGAGGCTCATTGTTCGTTGAAAAGAAGGTAAAATTTTTCTATATTTTTTTAAAATAATTCTTTTTAGAAAAAGAAAGAAGGCAAATTGTGTCTTTGGGCCGAGGGATCCCATTAGATCATATACTTAAAAAACTAGATTTGACCAAACTCTAATGATTCGAATTTAGTATATATATAATAGTGATTTTAGACAACTCGGTATCAGCTTTATATTGGTCAGGCTTGGTTTTGGGTATTGGATACATGGTACCCAAAATTAATAATATAAAGTTTTTTAAAATTATAATTTTATTACAATTTATCATAAAAATACGTTTTTATATATACAATTAATATCTTTTCAATTTCGTTTATTTTTATATTAGCCTAACTAACATAATGCTCACTCCTATGTTTTACCCTAAGAGATGAACAGGGTCTTTGACCTATCCCTGCCAGCCCTATGGGTCCATCATAGAGTAGACTAGGCCAGTGGGGCCCATGAGGTTGAGTGGCTCAGAAGGTAAAAATTTTCCCAATTTTTTTAGAAAAAAAATTCTTTTTAGAAAAGAAAAGATAGCAAATTGCGTCCCATTTTGGCTAGCTAGGGATTTCTGTTAGGTTTAAGTACTTTCAAAACCAAATCCGACCAAACTTTAATGATTCGAATTTGATATCCATATAATAGTGGTTTTAGACAATTGAGTATCAGTTTTCTATTAGTCAAGTTTGGTTTTGGGTATCTGGTACCCAAAATTAACAATATAACATTTTTAAAATTATATTTTTATTATAATTTATCATAAAAATAAGTTTATTTATATATACAATTAATATCTATTTAATTTTATTTATTTTTATATTAGCCTAACTAACTTAATGCTCACCCCTACATTTTTATATTAGCCTAATTAATCTTAATTATGTTTTATTTATTATCTAAATATATATATTTTATATTATAATCAGGTTTAAATAGTTGGGTTCATATTTACTAAATGGTAAATGGTCGTGGTTGGGTTTGGGTTTGGGGGGTATTGAAAAATTAAATGATACATAGTTGACTTCGATACGAAGACTTAAAGTGGTTGGTGGGTTTGTTGGTGGGTTTGATTTAACAATAAAGCTCGACTGATATGATAGGCACTCACCCCTTGGACATTGAAAGGGTAAGTGGTGCTGCTGGCCTTTTTTGACTTTCCTTTTTAGAAAAAATTGAAAAATATTTTTTTTGTTTTCAAATATATATATATATATATATATATATATTTGA